>PITA01006982.1:0-95276 GCA_004023965.1 Spilogale gracilis | reverse complement strand
CTTAACCAACTGAGCCACCCAGGCGCCCCAGGAGTCACACATTCTTGATCTCAAAACTGACAATAAATCTACAGTTACCAAGACACTGTTACTGGCATAAGGATAGAAACAAAAATCAGTGTAGTAGACTTTAAAATTCAGAAATAAATACTTATATTATTTTCAATTGATTTTTAAAGAATGAACTAAGAAATAGGGAAAGAATAGTCTTTTCAAAAAATGGTGTAGGATATACGGAAATCCACAAGCACGAAATGAATTTGAAATCCCTACCTCATACTGGGTAAAAAAAAAAAAAGCAATTGTGCAAATTAATCATAAACCTAAAGTTCAGATCTTAAACTATACAATTCTTAGAATAACATATAGGATTTAATATTCATGACCTTGAGTTTGGCATTTAAATTTAGATATAACACCAAAGCAAAGACAAAAAAATAAAAATAAAAATGAGACTTCAACAAAACTAAAAACTTTTATGTTTCAATGGACACCATCAAGGGTTTGGAAAGATAACAAAAATAATGGGAAAAATATCAACAAATCATACCTGATAAAAGACTTCTGAAACATAATTCAATGATAATTTGCTGCTAATCATCAGTAGCAAACCAAGGTATTTTCTATGAAGAAGGGAAAACAAGTCCTAAAGTGGAAGACAGAGAGTGCTCAAAAGCTGAAGTCCTTCAGTGAGCCTGGAATGACTCAGATGAAAGCAAGGTGAGCGAGTCATAGGTGAGCCTAAAGGGATTTCTGCTTCCCAGATTTGAGCTATCACAGCCAAGCATAGGTCACTTCAGTTAGCCTTTTATATAATCAACACTTTTTTAAAAAATATTTTATTTATTTATTTGACAGAGAGAGAGATCACAAGTAGGCAGAGGCAGGCAGAGAGAGAGGAGGAAGCAGGCTCCCCACTGAGCAGAGAGCCAGATGTGGCCTAGATCCCAGGACCCTGAGATCATGACCTGAACTAAAGGCAGACGCTTTAACCCACTGAGCCACCCAGGCACCCTATAATCAGCACTTTTTATTTAATTTTGCTGCTAATATATGAATTTTAAAAATTTGCAAATATTTGAATATACTTTCTCCAAAATACATATACAAATGGTCAATAAGCATATGAAAAGATGATAATCACAAGTAGTTGTTAGAGAAATGAGAATCCAAACCATAATGAGATTCTACTCACATGTGCTAGGATGGCTAAAATTAAAAAGGCAGATTATAACAAGTTTTGACAAGGATATGGATAAATTGGAGCACTTATGTGTTGCTTTAGAGAATTTAAAATGGTGCATTTATTTTGGAAAACAATTTGGTAGTTTCTCAGAATATTAAAGATTGAGTTACTGTATGATACAACAGTTCAAGTCCTACATCTCTACTCGAGGGAAGTAAAGAGCGTATGTACACAAAAAATCAATACAAGTGTTTATAACAACATCACTATAGCCCAGAATAGAAAAGGAAGTCCATCCGTTGACCAACGGATACATGAGATGTGGCATATCCATATTAAAAGTTTTGATTCTCCACACAACAAAGTGATGTTCCTATACTAGCTGGGTGTCCTACCACTCCACTGAATTCTGACACTTTAGAAATAGCATAAGATCCCACAGGTTAAGGTCTTGCTCTCCCAAGACTGCCCTTCACTTCAGATGCCAATTACAAATACAGGTGGTCACCTGTGCTTTTGATCAACCTGCTATAGATTGGAATTTCAATGATCTCCCTCCTTCGGTTCAACTAGTTTGCTAAAGAAGACCACAGAATTCAGAGAAATATTTTACTTACTAGACTATAAGCTTATTATAAAAGGATATAACTGAGAAACAACCAGATGGGAAAGATGCATAGGGCAAAGCATATGGAAAGGGCATGAACTTTCCATGCGCACTTGGAATGCACTACTCTCCCTAAATATCCATATGGCCACCAACCTAGAAGACCTCCAAACCTAGTCATTTAAAACATTTTTTTAATGGAAGCTTTATTACAAGGGCATGATTGGTGAAATCACTGGCAATTTAACTCAATCTCTAACCCCACATCTGCCCTATTCATTCTCTAGCCCCATTCCATTTCCTGGAGGTCAGGGGGGTGGGACTAAACATTCCAACCCTCCAATTGCCCAGTTGGTTCTCCCAGCAACCATCCTGAGATGCTTTCCAAATGTTCCCTGAGTAACATAACAAAAGACACCTTCATTGCTCTCATAACTTGGGAAAATCTGAAAACTTTAGGAGCTCTGTGGTAGAAATGGGCACAAAAAACAAATATATGTTTTATATTACAAATCACAATATTATACATGCAATTAAATGCTATCTGGCAAGGGAATGGAATACAGTCCTCATACATGTGCCATGTGGCATGTGCTACAGTATGGATGAACCTTGAAACATTAGAAGTGAAAGAAGCCAGTCACAATAGAACACGTATTTTCTGTCATCATAAATAATTTTATGTAATAGGCAAATCCATAAAGAAAATAAAAGTAGATGAGTGGTTTTCCTCAGCTAGAGAGAGATATATTTATATGATACTTACTGATGGGCTCAGTGTTTCCATTACCTCAAAAGGTGATGAATCATTTAATTATCTTCACCATCTAGTAGTGGTGTCATCGCACAACTCCGTATTCTAAACCCCACGAATATGCACCCTTGAAAATGGAGAATTTTTGGCATATGAATACAGCTTTCATTTAAAAACTTTGTCTATTTTAGGCATTTAAATTCAATTTAAAATAAAACCCAGAAAGACCACGCAAATCATGACTTGAGGCCAGAGTCTGTCCAGTTATCACCATTTTATATCCTTTAGTAGAAGATTACACTTGTTGCCTAAATTTTAGAAACAGGTCTCTCCTAGGTGGTCTCTCCCAGACTGTAAGGTTTACAAAGGCAGGGCCATGTCTTTAATGTTTCCCATCCTATACCTAGCATGTAGTGTAGTGACGGGCACACGGAAGGAAGTCATTCATATTCATTAAATAAATGATTCATCTCTCCCTCACTCTATGCTCACCAATAGCAATCAGAGACATTTACTGTACAGGTGAAAGCAAACAAATAAGCAAAATAAATCCCAGGGTGAAAGCCAGGGATAGTTTTAAATCCAAAGTCCTTTGGTGAGCCTTAGATCAGGCTAGGAGGAATGAGTCATAGATGAATTTACAGTGACTTTTGACCCCTGGATTTGAACTATCCCAGCCAGCATAGGCCACTTTCATTAGCCCTTTATATAATCAACACTTTTTACTTAATTTAACATTAAATATGCATATAAAGGCAGTTGCTTTGCTCCAGGTAAAGAAGGGAACTCACTTTTCCCTCCAGGCATCAAATAGTACCTGTTCATCCTCCCTGGGAAGAAGCAATTCATTAATTAGAAAGCCTTTCAATATCTGGTACTGAGTTTTATTTTACTACCAATTAAGTTGTCAATTTATACTTCCAACAATATTTTCAATTTCTTTAATATTTGAACCAAAGCAAACTGGAAGAAATTATAAATCTGACTCATTTGAGATACCAGTTGATATAACTATTGTATTTTGTCAGTGCCCAGAATGCAAATAAAGAAGGGCACATTTGTTCCTTCAATAAAATTGGTACCCTGCAATAAGTGTGTGTTTACTTATTACATTAAAGAAAATGCAAAGAGGGTAAAATAGAAGGAAGACATGGAAGCATGGGAGGCTCAATGGGAGGTTCTTTGTCCCTGGACCTTGCAGACATTTGGAGGAGAGGACAGCCACTACCTCCTTCTCTGGAACCTCCAGCATCCCCAGAGGTCACCTTGGGGAAGGCCCATCTTGGGTGTGATGGGATGCCTCACTCACACAGCTGCTCATCTGGGTGTTAAGCATGATGCTCAGCGTTCTTCCTCCCTTACACCATTCTAATTCAGCTGTGTCCCAGTTTTCCCAAGGCACTCATGGATGGCAGGTCTTTGTCCTCCTTCAAGAAAACCATCACATTTAGAAGAGAACTCTGTCACCTCTGACCAATGGATGACAGTGTCTTGCAACACTTGATGCCAATGGAATTTGAAGGGCACATTTGGAAAGGGTGTCTCTAAAGGTTGCTGGGATGGGGAGAATGTTATATATTCATCACCTCTGATGCAGTCCAGCCCTTTCATTTAAAACTGAATGTATTTTAAAAATGTTGGAGGCCCCTCACACCCTCCACACCAGTCACAGTGGTACTCGTGGATTTCCAGACTGCTTTGTAGGCCTCCAGGCTGCACCTCAAAGACTTCAAGCACATTCTCAACCCAAGATGTTGCCTCCAATGAGCCTCCTGCTTGTTCTTCTTTGTTCAAATATTAATTTCCAATGAGCTCTTCCCTGAAGACTTGATTTGAAATGGCATTTCCTCTTCTCTTCCCTGCTTACTTCTTCTCCAAAGTACTTATCATCAATAGATCCACCACATTACTGACTCAGTGATGTTGATGACCTCCATGAGGGTGCCAACATTTTGGGAGGAGAGATTTCCTAGCCAGTGTGGCAGCATTTTGAGGGCAGAGATGTGGATTTATTTTGTGTCATTTCTTCAGTGCAGAGGATTGTCTGCACACAATAGGCCTTGCTAACCAAACTAGCTATCTTTTATGAAGTCTTTCTCCTTTTTTTTTCTTATTTGGGGGTCTCATTTTTTTTTTCAGTGACATTCTTTGGGTTTCCTTTTCTTCTGTTTTTCTGACTTCTTGGGCTTTCCTTATGTCTGTCACATCAGGTACATTAACTGAATTGTCAGAATGTTTCCTATCTATATTCCCAAGGAGTGCTGGTAGGACACTCTGTAGAATACCCTCCACTGAGATTTGTCTGATATTTTCCTCATAATTGATTGGAGAATGATACTCCACATATTTGAGGAGAAACACCATTTTTTGGAATTTTTCTGCACAGGGTATTGGGTCTCCTTCTCCATATTTATGCAATAACTTATTTATATGGGTAAAGACTCATGGGTATTTATTTTATACTTTGAACTAAAATCTTACACTGCATTATTTACTGAGCTCTTCAAATATTCCAGCTTTGGCCATTGGGAGTTCTTTCAGTTGACTCCTGGGACCCTTTTGACATACACTCACAAATGTGAGTTTATTTATTTATTTATTTTTGAGTCATTTCTTACTTCTGGGACTACAAGTCACTTCCGGCATATTCTGTATATTCCGTGCTTCAACTCTAAAATCAGTCATTTCTCTGAAGAGTCCTGTTTTTTCTTTTTTTTTTTTTTTTTAGTAAATATCTGGTCACTCACTGTGTTCATACAAAGGGGGTATGGTTGCTTCTAGGCTCTCTCAGCTGACATAGTTAGGGGATATACGTGCATCTATTATCTCATGTATATATGAATATCCATTTTTTTCCCTGTGGACACACATATGTACGTATATCCAGCTGCACATTCACTGATACTGACATTTTCAGCCCCAGTCAGGTACCACACTGATGACTTTAGCCCCTTGTTTATTTGTAACCTCCCACTTCCACAGCAAGAAAATTGGCCCTCACCTCTGTCATTCACTTATTTTGATCCTAGTACATATAGTAAAATGGCTCTGTTCTTAATTTCCATTGTGTGTGTGGGTTCCTCCGGACCACTAAGTGATGCTGTAGACACCAGCTAGGTGTCCTATAATTCATCTCAATCCTAACACTATCTACCCAGATATCAGATCCCACAGATTAAGGACTCAGTCTTACAAGATCATCCCCTCTTTAACTTCAGACACCAAATGCAAGTCCAAGTTGCCACCTGTGCTTCTGCCCACCAACTGTAGACTGGAAGTTCCAACAATCCCCTCCTCGCGTTTGATTAATTTGTTACAGCAGTTCAGTTCACAGAACTCAAAGAAACATTGTACTTACTAGGTGGCTTTGGTTTATTTTAAAAGAATATGAGAGATGCCTACGGCAAGATACCTGGGAAGGAGTGGAGTTTTCATACCCTCTCCAGGGACCATTCTTGCAGAATCTCCACATGTTTACCAACATAGAAGCTCTGCAAACACCATTATTTGGGTTTGTATAGAGGCTTCATTACCTATGCATGATTGATTAAATCATTGGGCATTAGTGATTGAACTCAATCTCCAACTCCTCTCCCCTTCCAGGAGGTTGGGCATGAGACTGACAGGTCTAACTCTCTAATCACATGGCTGGTTCCAACAATGGGCAGAAAGACCATATATATTTCTTATCACAAATCACAATATCACACATGGTTAGAGGTTTCAGAATTGTTAACCTGTAGCCAAGGGGGAATCAACTTTACAAACTAGAGTGCTTTATGTACTATGCCTTTCACCTTTGATCCATTTATTACTAAGTTACTTTTGTCAACCCTTTTCCTAAACTTCCTTCATTGAGAGTATAGCATGGATTTGTAATACAGTTAGATTCTCTAGTCGGTCTGTATCCTGTCGTGGACAGCCCAACCTCCTAAGTGATTTTTAAAAATTTGAATACATCAGGTTCATTCTTTATACTGCAAATTCTATGGGTCTTAGCAATTGTATATTGTCATGCATTTATCCTCACAGTATCATGCAGAGTGATACAGTATTGTACTGTAGAGTATCACAGATGCTATGCAGATATATCTGTTTTCTATTTCTTCTCAAGGAGTTACTTGTCTTTCTTCAGCATCATTTTTTTTACAGAGCATTAGGTTTTAATTTTAATAAAGTACAGCCTATCTATTTATTATTTCATGGATCATGCTCTTAGTTTTATCTAAAAAGCTCATTATCAAACCATAGATTTTTTTCCTATGTTTTATTCAACACGTTTTATACTTTTGCATTTTACTTTGATGTCTATGATCCATTTTGATTCTATTTTTGCATAAGATTTCAGATATGGTCTAGGTTTATTTTACTGGTGCTTATTCCTAGTTTCTGTATATAGATCCCATGTATATTTTGCTAGATTTGTATTTGAGTATTTTTTTTCATTATTGTAAAAGATATTATTTGCTTGATTTCAAATTTCAGTGGTTTAATATTGATATATGGGGAGGTTATTTAATTTTATATATTGCTCCTGTATCCTACAATTTTACTACATTTGCTTATTATTTCTGGGAGTTTTTAAAATAGATTCCTTGTGTTTTTCTACAAGGATGATAATGTCATCAGGGAATAAATGCATATTTGTTTCTTCCTTTTCAAACTGTGTTTTCCTTTCTTTTTTCTTGGTTTATTACCTATGCAGGACCTCTAAGACAATGCTGAATTGGTGTGGTGAGAGAGGGCATTCTTCCCTTTTCCCTTTCTCAAGAATAAAAGTGTTCAGATGCTCATCTTTAAGTATTATTTTATCTATGTTCTCATATATTTATTTTGTCAGTTTCAGGAGGAGCCCTTCTAATCCTAGGTTTCTGAGATGTTTTTATTATTATTATCAATGCATGTTGAATTATGATGAAGACTTTCGTGCATCTATTGATATAACAATATGTTTGTGTTTTATTCAGGCTGCTAATATAATGGATCAGATTGTTTTCTGATTTAAAAGTATTGAGCTAAACTTATATTCCTGGACTGAACCACACTTGGTCATGATGTATATTATATATGTAGTCACTGAATTTAATTCACTAATATTTTATTATGTATTATTTAAATCTATATTATATATTACTGATTTTGATTTACTAATATCACTGAAATTGATTTACTAAAATTTACTAATAACTACAGATTAACATGTATAGTTATCTTTTAACATATTTAGCTGATATGTTTTTAGATTAATTCCATTTTCAAATGAATTGGAATGTGTTCCTACTCCTTTTATTATCTGAAAAGGATTGTGGAGAATTGATAGGAGGTTTTCCATTAATACCTGTAGAATTCTTCAAAGGAGCTCTTTGACCTTGAAAGTTTTAAATTATTAATTCCAGTTGTTTAATAGATATGGAGCTATTCAAATTATTTATTTCTCCAGGAGTGGGTTTTGGTCATTTAATTCTTTCCAGAAATTAATCAATCTCATTCTGAATTGTCAAATCTAGAGGCACAGTGTTGATCACAGTGTACATTTATCTCTTCAATGTCCATGGGGCCAGCAGTGGTTTGATCTCTTTCATTTCTGGTGTTGGTAACTTGTATCTCAAGTCTTTTTCTCTTGGTCAGATGGGCAAGATGATTTTAAAATTTATGTATTTACTATTTAAATAACTAGCTTTTGGTTTTGTTGCATTTCTTTTTCTTTTTTTTATTGTGTTATGATTCATTGTTTGCATAAAACACCCAGTGCTCAATGATACCCCTGCCCTCCTTAATATCTAACATTGGGCTCACTCATCACCCCACTCCCCTCCCTTTCAAAATTTTGTTTGTTTCTGAGTCCACAGTCTCTCATGGTTTGTCTCCCACTCCAATTTCTCCTCCTTTATTTTTCCCTTCTCCTAATGTCTTCCATGCTATTCCTTATATTCCACAAATAAGTGAGACCATATGATAATTGATTTTCTCTGTTTGACTATTTCACTTAACATACTCTCTTCCAGACCCATCCAAGTTGATGCAAAAGTTAGGTACTTATCCTTTCTGGTGGCTGAGTAGTATTCCATTGTATATATGGACCATATCTTCTTTGTCCATTCATCTGTTGAAGGGCATCTTGGCTCTTTCCATGTTTTGGCAGTTGTGGACATTGCTGCTATGAATACTGGGGTGCATATAGCCCTTCTTTTCATTACATCTTTATCTTTGGGGTAAATACCCAGTAGTGCAATTGTTAGGTCATAGGGTAGATTTATTTTTAATTTTTTAAAAAATATTTTATTTATTTATTTGACAGAGAGAGAGAGAGAGATCATAAATATGCAGAGAAGCAGGCAGAGGAAGGGAAAAGCAGGCTTCATGCTGAGCAGAGTACCTGATGTAGGAATCGATTTCAGGACCCTGAGATCATGACCTGAGCCAAAGGCAGAGGTTTAACCGTCTGAGCCATCTAGGTGCCCCTATTTTTAATTTTTGAGGAAACTCCACATTGTTTTACAAAGTGGCTGCACCAACTCACATTCCCACAAACAGTGTAAGAGCGCTTCCCTTTCTCCATATGTTCTCCAACATTTGTTTCTTGCCTTATCGATTTTTACTATTCTGACTGATGTAAAGTGGTTTCTCAATATGGTTTTGATTTTAATTTCCCTGGTATTTCTTAGCCATTTGTATGTCTTAATTGGAGAAATGTCTGTTCATGTCTTCTGCCCATTTTTTGACTTGATTATCTGTTTTTTTTTGAGTGCCGAGTTTAAGAAGTTCTTTCTAGATCTTGGATATCAGCCCTTTGTAGTGTCATTTGCAAATATCTTCTCCAATTCTGTAGGTTCCTTTATTTTGCTGATTGTTTTCTTTGCTGTGCAGAAGCCTTTTATCTTGAAGAAGTCCTGAAAGTTCATTTTTACTTTTGTTTCCCTTGCCTTTGAAGATGTGTCTTGAAAGAAGTTGCCATGGCCAATGTCAAAGAGGTCACTGCCTATGTTATCCTCTAGGATTTTGATGGATTCCTGTCTCACATTGAGGACTTTCATCCATTTCAAGTTTATCTTTGTGCATGGTGTAAGGGAATGGTAGAGGTTCATTCCTCTGTTTGTAGCTGTCCAATTTTCCCAGCACCATTTGTTGAAGAGCCTTTTTTTTTTTTTTGCTCTGAATATTTTATCCTGCTTTATTGAAGATTATATGACCATAGAGTTGAAGGTCCATATATGTGCTCCCTATTCAGAGTAGAAGCCAACAGACATTGGTCTATGTGTCTGTTTTTGTACCAGTACTAGTTTTGTTGTTTTTCTATTGTTTTTCTGTTCCTAGTTGCATTGATGTTCTTTCTAGTTTTTATTACTTCTTCTCTTCAGAGTGTTTATGTTCAATTTGTTCACTTTTCTCTGATATCCTAAGGTTGAAGCTCAGGTAATTGATGTTGGATCTTTTTTCTTCCTTTTTTTAATATTCTAATGTTCACTTAGCCAACATATGGTGTATCATTAGGTTTTGATGGAGTTCTCAATGATTCATTTGTTGCATATAACAACCAGATCTAAAAATATATGTACTTCCAGAAAGTAGGTATTTTTTATTCTTTGAATGTTTGGTAGAATTTTCCAGTGAATTCATCAGGTCCTGTGCTCTTATTTTTGGAGAGTTTTTTGATCACTGCTTCAATCTCAGTACTAGATATTGGTCTACTCAGGTTGTTAGTCTCTTCCTGTTTCAGTCTTGGAAGTCCAGGATTGCATCCATTTCTTCTAGATTGCTTAAGTTATTGCCATAATTGTTGATAGTAATTTCTGATGATTTTTAAAAATTTCCTTGGTGTTAGTCATGATCTCTCCCCATTCATTCATAATTTTATTAATTTGGATCCTTTATCTTTTCTTTAAGATTTGTTTGGCCACTGGTTTATTGATCTTATTAATTATTTCAAAGAACAAGCTTCTAGCTTTATTGGTGTTCTACTATATCTCTAGTTTCCAATTCATTGATCTCTGCTCTAATCTTAATTATTTCCCTTTTTCTGCATGGGGTTGGTTAATTTGTTGTTGATTCTCCAGTTCTTTAAGATATAAAGAGAGTTTCTGTATTCAGGATTTTTCAATTTTTTTGAGTTAGGCTTGGATGGCTATGCATTTCCCCCTTAGGGCCACCTTTGCCATATCCCATAGGTTTGGGGCCAATGTGTCTTCATTCTCATGGTTTCATGAATTTTTTAAGTTCTCCTTTGATTGATCCAAACATTCTCCTGGTTGATCCAAACATTCTTGAGCAGGATGGTCTTTAGCTTCAAAGTGTCTTAATTCCTTCCAAACTTTTCCTTGTGGTTGAGTTCCAGTTTCAAAGCATTGTGGTCTGAGGATATGCAGGGAATAATCTCAAACTTTTGGTATCAGTTGAGCAACTGATTTGTGATCCAGCATGTAGTCTTTCCTGGAGAAAGTTCCATGTACACTTGAGAAGAATGGGTATTCTGTTGTTTTAGGGTGGAATGTTCTGTATATATCTTTGAGGTCCATTTGATCCAATGTATCCTTCAAAGCTTTTGTTTCTATGTTGATTTTCTGATTAGATGATCTGTCCATTGCTGAGAGGGGTGTGTTAAGATTTCCTACAATTAATGTATTTATATCAATATGTCTCTTTATTGTGCTTAATAGTTGGCTTATATAGTTGGCTGCTCCCATGTTTAGGGCATAAATATTTACAATTGTTAGATCTTACGGAGGACACATATTACATGGAGCACTGGGTGTTGCACATAAACAATGAATCTTGGAACACTGCATCAAAAACTAGTGATGTATTTTATGGTGACTAACACGGCACAATAAAAATTAAAAAAAGTAAGATGATTTTCTTTAAAAATATAAGTTTGAAGCAAAAATTGAGACACCATCTGATGGGGTATTCAATGAAGAGAAAAGACTTAAGGCAATTATATTTAACCCTTGGCAAGATGCAGGAACCTAATGTAAGCAAAGTTTCCACACTTCATACAAAGTGGTAAAATGTGAACACCAGTAGTTGAATATGGTACTATATAAAGCAAACATTAAAATCTATATAAAGCACCATGCTCAAAATCATTGCAAACAACTCAAAATAAAATTCTCAAAATGTTCATTTCAGAAGCAAGGAAAAAAAAAAAAAGAAAACCCAGAGATATAAGCAACAGAAGGATTAAACAAAAATAATAAAATTACAGGTGTATGTCTAACATATCAATAACTACTTCAAATATAAATGGCCTAAAAATAATTTTAAAAGATTGGATTAAAAAACACAACCCAACTATGCACTGTATATGAGAAATTTAAGGCTAACACCAATACAATACATAGTTTGAAAGCAAAATATGGAAAAAAATATATAATGCAACTATTAATCAAAAAAGGCAGATGTGGCTGTACTTACATCAAACAAAAATTCAGATAAAAAATGTTGCTAGAGAGAAATATGGCCATTGCATCATAATAAAAGTGACCAATCCACCAATAATATATAATAATTCTAAATGCATATGCATCAATAATAGAGCATCAGGAGACATAGGCAAATCCATATCTATAGTTGGGTACTTAAATACTGCACTGTCAGAAATTATAGAACTTCTAGGAGTACCTGGGTGGCTCAGTCAATTAACCATCTGCCTTGACTGAGGTCAAGATCTTAGGGTCCTGAGATCGAGTCTCATCTAGGGCTCCCTGCCCAGAGGGAAGCCTAATTCTCCCTTTCCTGCTCCCTTGCTTGTATTCTCTCTCTCTCTCTCATTTTTTTTTGTCAAATAAATAAATAAAATCCTTAAATAAAAAAGAAAGTATAAACTTCTAGAAAGAACAGCAGCAAATATAAAAGGACTGAACAACACTGAATCAAGATTGAATCAACATTTGTGAAGCCACAAAGTGGCAATGTAAGCCACTGTCTCAAGATTAGAAAATAAATAACTAAATACACCCAAAAGAAAGTAAAATAAATAATAAAGACAAACAGAAATCAATGCAACTGAAAACAGGAAAACAACAGAAAATATCAATGAGACAAAATTTTGTCTAAAATTTAAAAAATAACATTTACAAGGATAAAAATGGAGAAGACAAAAATTACCACATCAAAATAAAACAGGGTATATATCATAACAGTTTCTATAAACACTCAAAGAGTTAAAAGGGAATGCCATGAACAATTTTAAACTCATAAGTTTGACAACTTAGAAGAAACAGAACAATTCACAGAAAAAGAAAACTGCACTAATTACCTAAACTCAGCCAAGATAAAAAGAAACTGACTAGTCCTATAACCATAAAATAAATTTAATTTGTAATTAAAATACTTTTTCCTTGTCTTTAGGTCCATATTTCACTGCAGAATTTTACCAAATAATTGAAAAAGAATTAACATTTACCAATCTATTCCAGAAAAGAGAAGAGAAACAAATCCTTCCCAACTCACTTTGTAAATTCAGGATTACCCTTTTATCAAAACCAAATAGCACACCCACATGCATGTGCAAATTTCCAACATCTCTCATAAACACAGGTGCAAAAATAAAATTTTTACAATCTAACAATGCTCGTATAGTCCTCTCTCAAATGGGATATTTCCATATATACAAGGCTGGTTAATATATTTTTCAAATATTGTATTTATTTATTTGACACAGAGAGAGATCACAAATAGGCAAAGAAGCAGGCAGAGAAAGAGGGGGAAGCAGGCCCCCCGCTGAGTGGGGAGCCTGATGTGGGACTCGATGCCAGGACCCTGAGATCATGACCTGAGCCAAAGGCAGAGGCTTAACCCTCTGAGCCACCCAGGTGCCCTGGTTCAATATTTTTTAAAAAAGCAATCACTATAACCCATCACATTATAACCTTCAAAAGAAAAATTATGATTTTATTAACTGACATGGAAAAAATTATTTGATTTTTAATTCAAACTCCTTCATTTATTTTTACTATAATAAGTGAGTTTGATGACCTTATAGTCAGAATAAAGGGAACCTTCCTTAAACTCAGAGCATTTATAGAAGTCTACAGCTAATATCATAATGGTAAAAGACTGAACATTTTACCTCTGGTATCAAGAAGAAGGCAAGGATATCCTGTCTCATCACACTCATTAAATAATTTCCTAAAAGTTTCTGTTACTGCTGTTAGGCGTGAGAAATAAACATCATGCAAAATGGAAGAGAAGAAATAAAATTGTCTCTATTTGCAGAAGAGCATGAATGTCTACCTAGAAGATACCAAGACATTTACAAAACAACAACAAAAACTCATAGAACCAATATGTGAGTTAAGTTAGGTCACAGGATATAAGGTAAATGCACAAAAATCAATTATGTGTCTATATGCTAATGAACAAGTGCAAACCCATTAAACATACAATATGGTTGAGAAAATGAAATGCTTAGATATAAATATAATAAAACATGTACATAACATGTATGGTGCAAATTACAAACTACTAATGGAAAAAATCAGAGTTTAACTAAATGCTTCATGAAATGTAGTATACCAGAATTGGAAGACTTAACAACAAAGATGTCAATTCTCCTTAAATTGGTATGTAAGTTTAACAACATTCTTATCAAAATTTCAGCAAGGTTTTGGTAGATGTAGACAAATCAACCACTCTAGAATAGCCAGAACAAGCCTGAAAGTATTAAGTGGAAGAAATCGTTCTTCACAATGTTAAGACTTGCTCTCTAGCTACAGTAATCAAGACATTGTGGTACTGGCAAAGGGACAGACACAGATCAATAGAAATAGATCCATACAAATATGCCCTATTAATTCTCAACAAAAGAGCTAAGCAACCCAGTTGAAGGAGAGCTTTTTCAATAAATGATGCTGAAACAATTGGATATTCATAGGCAAAAAACAAACAAACAAACAAAAAACACCCCTGATTCTTGACCTAAACCTCATGCCTCATGAAAATGAACTCAAAATGGATCACTAGTCTTCAATATAAAATAAAAATGATAAAACTTTTAGAATAAAACATAGGAGAAAATATCATTGGACTTGAAGCCAATAGTACTGTACATATAAGAAAATACTCATAAATTGAACTTCATCAAAATTTAAAACTTTTGCTCTGTGAAAGACCATTAAGAAGATGAAAATACAAATTACAGTCTCAGAAAGTATTTGCCAGTTATGTATATAACAAAGGACTCATCTAAAATATGCAAAAACTCTCAAAAGTCATCAGTAAAATACAATTAAAAAGAAATGCACAGATCATTTACTAAAGAAGTTATATAAATGTCATGTAAATATATGGAATGATGTTCAATATCATTAGTCAATAGATAAATGCAAATTAAAACTACATACCTAAATACTGGCAAGGGTACAGAGAAATTGGATCTCCCACACATTGCTGGTGGGGATGTGAAATAGTACAACCATTCTGGAAAACGGTTTGACACTTCCTTTAGAAAGTAAAAATGAACTTTTCAAACAATCCAGCGATTTTCTTCTTGGGCATATATTCTAAAGAAATGAAAAGTTATTTCCTTTCACATCTGTTCACAGAAGCTTGTGAACAAATATTTAAAATAGCTTTCTTTGTAAATACACCCAAACTGGAAAATTCTCAATGTCCTTAGGCGGATGAATGATTGAATAAACTGGCTCATCTTTACCATGAAACACTACTCATCAATAAAATGGGAGAGATTATCGCGCACCTGGGTGGCTTAGTGGATTAAAACCTCTGCCTTTGGCTCACGTCATGATCTCAGGGTTCTGGGATTGAAGCCCTCATCGGGCTCTCTGCTCTGCTGGGCAGGGAGCCTGCTTCCTCCTCTCTCTCTGCCTGCCTCTCTGCCTACTTGTGATCTCTCTGTCAAATAAATAAATAAAATCTTAAAAAAAAAGGGAGAGACTATCAATACACAGAAGTATGTGTATAAATCTCACAGTTCTGATAAGTGAGAAAAAAAGTTTCAAGATAAGACATACTGCAGCTAAGGTTTTCTTATATAGGATATTCATGGGATAACAGAGTTGTAGATGAACAACACAGCAGTGGCTCTCAGTGGTTAGGGAGGGAGCAGGCGGGGATGTGGCTATAAAGGGTGAGTGAGGGAGTACTGCCGTGATGTTCAGGATGTTATTTGTAGTGCTGATTACACAATGTTATATGTGTGATAAAATTACACTGACACACACACACAGAGGCACAGGAGTTTGGTAAAATATGAATAAACTCTGGACTGAACCAATACCAGTTTCTTGGTTTGATATTTTATTTTTATTTTATTTTTATTTTCTCCAGTGTTCCAAGATTCATTGCCCATGCCCCACACCCAGTGCTCCATGCAATAGGTGCCCTCAGCACCCACCACCAGGCTCTCCCATCCCCCCACCCCGTCCCTCCAAGTCCCTCAGTTAGTTTCTGTGTCCAAAGTCTCTCTTGGTTTGATATTTTACTACAGTTTTGCAAGATGTCACTTTGGAGAGAACTTTTGTGAAGTTTGCATAAAATCTCTATAATCTTTGGCACTTTCCTATAAAACTATGCTTATTTCAAAACTAAAAATAAAGTATTTTAAAAATGAGAAAAATATAATAATTGTGAGTAGTTCATAACTTTGGCTACTTTCATATCCACTCTAATTCAAATAGTTTCATATTAAAGGAAATTGTGGTTTTATTTACAAGAAAAAAATCTGTGCATTTGTTCCTCATTACAATGGATAAGAACACAAGTGGAAGAGCAAAGTTCCAACACTGAGCCTCTGTCACTTTTTTTTTTATTGTGTTATGTTAGTCACCATACAGCACATCATTAGTTTCTGATTTAGTATTCCATGATTCACTGACCTGCCTACTAAAACTCTCTCTATCGAATCCCCATGAACCAAGTCAAGAAGACACAGGCTCTTACCCATCTATTTTCCTTGTCTTCTCAATGAATGAAATCCCCCAGAATATAAGGTGATATTCAAGTACTTGCCTTAATATAAATTTTATACTTGCCCCCACCCAGGCCCTTGGCACATTATCGCCAAGCAATAAGTTCTGACATTTTAAGGATTGTGCACTTAGCTGCTTAATACTTCAGTTTCATTGTCCACAGACTCCTGACTGAAATTCCATCTACTATCTTCTTCAGGGTTTGAATCTGGTCTAGTCCACCCAATCTTGAGGAGTTACTAGAAATATCAGGAAAATTTTGGTTTTAATGTCAGACCATTGTGAACTCAAACCCCAGTTTAGCCATGAATTGTGTAATTTTTGTAGCAGACTCTTTAATTTTACCAAGCCTCAGTATGTTTACCTGCAAAGGGACATGATCATACCTATCCAGAAAAATGGGTTAAGTGACATCATGTATGAAAAGCATTCAGAACCATACTTGGAAAATAGCACCATGTGTGCTCAAGTGCATGTACAGTCAGTCTCACCATTTCTCCTTCAGTGATCAATTTACTCAATTCTTTGAGTAAAGTTCAGTAGAAATAGAGGAGATAAAATAGAGAAATAGATATGGGGTAGAATCTTTTGAACACAGAAGTGCATTTGAACTTTATCAAATAGTAAATAGACAATGATTTTGCAAATACCAGTGCCAGGTGGAGTGACATGTTGGTTGGAGACCTACTCAATACCAAGCATGCTATCTCAGCACTCACAGCAAAACAAAGGGATGGACCGTGCATGTGAGTCTGTGTATAGAAGCTCAGACATGTCATAAGATTTGGTCAGATTCTCAGAGCTACTGTATCATTGTCTACTAATGCATAAAAACCACCTCAAAACTTAGAGGCTTACAATAATAAGCCCCTCACAAGTTTACAATTGACTGGGTAGTTCTGGTCTCTTGTGAGTGCATTCGGTTGCAGGCTGGTTTCTCAGTTGCAGTTCTGCTACTCTTCGCTGGGGTCTGTCACGTATCTGCAGGTCTGTTAACTGCTGGTCTAGGATGGCCTCAGCTGGTACAATGGGAGTCTCCACAGGCCTCTCACACGTACATGTTTCTCATCTCCTTCAGAAGCCTAGCCTGGGTGGGATTTTGTTACTGTTTTTTGTTTGTTTCTTTAAAAGCAATGATGGAAATAAGAGAGAAGTGAAATACATAAGTGTTTTGCTGAGACTTTTCTTGTGTCAGTCTTGGTATTGATCCTTTTGTTAAAGCAAGTCACATACTAATTCAATAATCAGAGTGAGGAGACTATATAGTTACAGGAGCAAACATGCAGATACTAGGAGACCGTTGAGTCAGCCACAAGTACTAAGAAGAGAAGCTGAAACCTGCTATAGCCCCAAATGTCCATTTGATGGGCCACACTGCTTCTCCAGACATAATGCTCCGAATACACGAGGAATATACGTGAGAGCCGGAAGTGACTGATGGCCTTTAAAATTCAACCAGAACCCAGGCTGCTTGGGACTGAACCCAAGCTCTGCTTATCATAGTGTGAAGGGCTAGAAATGTGACTCAGAAGCTAGGAAGCCAAGAAGGACCACTTGCCTCACCTTCCCCTTGGGTCCTATACTACGGCATGACTCTAGAGCCCTGGTTAAATTTAATTTCTTGTTTTACTTCCCTGAGCCACACTGTAATAGTCTCATGTGTCTAAAATATATCTGCATCTTAATGACAATCTGAGCCATCTAAAACACAATGCAGAATGAAGCCCACTCTTAGAATTCACAAGAGAGCAGCCAAGAAGCAAACGGTACTAACTGAGTTCTTTAAGCCATGTCAAAGGAAATCTTGTCTGTCATGTAGATAAAAATTGAGACATCTAAGATGATTTTGTCTAATTTAGTCTATGCAGAAGTGGTGGGATCTTTCTGGGGACTATACTATTTAAAGTTACATTTCACTACTCAACCTTGTAGTGGGTCTGCAAATTACATTTGTTTAATTCCACAGCTATGGAATATCAGCCACTTGATGACTTTGAATAATGTCTTCAAATGGAAGATCTTATTTCATTTTCTGCAGTGTTTAACATTTCAGTAAATAAGTGTTGATAGGAAAAGGACCCCTGATAATACCAGCCAGGTCTTTTATGAGTTCTCAGAGTCTAAGTTCCAGGCAGTACATCGGATTTGCATGGGGGACTTTTATTCCAGGAATTTATTTTGTTCCCTTAAAGTTACTTAAATTTTGCCAAAGCTGTTCCTCAGTGAGAATGGCAAGCTGACCAGTTTTCAATGCATAGTCAACAAACTTTTATAAAGCTCAGAATCTGAAGCAGATATTTTGAGAAAGCCAGGATCAGAAAGATGAATAGGACATGTCCTCACTGGGGCTCAACATCCAGTGCAGGTGCACATGTACTCACCTGGTTATGACAGAATAGGAAAGACAGTGGAACAGGTAGTGGGAAGCCCAACTTTATCTTCTCTCCTTGTAGAAAAGGCTCTATCCTCTATCACCTGTCCTAGAAGAAACCCTACCATCCTGAGGTCCCACCCACAGAGATATATCAGTGAGTCCATGAACCAAGTACTCTGGGACGTGAAAGAGTTAATGCACCCAGCTCATTGCAGAAATACTGGGAGGAAGGCAAGACTCCCAGCATGCTTCACTTTATATGCCTTTGCACCTTAGTACAGCTGGTCTTTTTGGAGACATGCCCTTCCCTGCCATCTATCTGTTTTATAACTTTCTGTTCCTTTTTTAAGAGCTGGCAAAGACCTGAGCTCCTTTGGCAGGATGAGCCCATGGTCCCTTCCCAGGTCTGACAGCTGCCTCTCCAAGGCCTGAGAGCCTTCAGGATTCACCTTCATTATAATCTCTAGGACATGGCCAAACTTTACCAAGAAAGCAGCCCAGAGGCCCTCTTCATGTTCGTAGCCAAAAACCTGGTGCAGAACTTGTCAGTGGTGATGGAAAGTGCTTGTAGAATTCAATCATATCACAACTCTTTGTTTTCAATTTTATCTCCCATTTTTACTTTTATCTCTACATTGGGACCACAACTGACTTCTCATGTATTCTCATTTCTAATATAGGGTCTAATATAGGACCTGGAATAGAGGCCTGATAAATGCAGATAAAGAAATTGATACATGAATTAATAATGAAAATCTATTCCCACCATAATATTTTTAGACACTCCATTTTAGGTTATGCCCAAGATCCCTTCCCTCTAATGAAAACTTCACAGTTTATAAAATGCCTTCAGATTCTTTGTCAGGGAGGATGAGGGGAATGCCTCCAGCTACAGACCTTTTCTAAGCTTTCTCAGTGGGTCAGAGCTCTGGGCTTTCTTGAGAAAGAAAAGAACCACTTTCTCTCTGTCCCAAAATCAACACTCAGAGTTGTTCCTTTCTGTGTGTGGGCCGCTGCTTCTGCAGATATCCAGCTCTCCATGCCAGGCAGTGTGCAATACATCTCGACAACTGACACCTTTTTGGGCTCTGCACAGCATACACGAGAACTCTGAGCCCGACAGGACAAGCTTAGACCTGTCTCCAGAAGGTCGGCTGTGCAAGCTGTGAGGCTCTGAGCATTCGTTCGGAACTGTTATTTCCTTCTCTGCTCCTGTTGTAAATGGGAGGTTTAAAAAATTCAAGTACTTTAAAAGACCATGCCATTTGGGATGTGAATGGACCTAGAAGGTATTTGTAATGCTGACATTCCGAGACCCCCCAAAGACGACCACCAGAGTCCAGAGTCAAAGGCAAACAGCAAGGGTCTTTATTGTGAGGAGACTATATAGTTACAGGAGCAAACATGCAGATTCGAACCCGGACCTCCATGCACTTGTTATCGGTGACGCTAAGAGGCCCCGAGCACACTTCTATAGGTAAGGGCAAACAAGTTACAGAGAAGTTGGAGAATTTCCACAGTTACAAGCACATGATTGGTTAACATTCTCCCTAGTTTGCTGGTCGCCTTACGACTGGCCTTGGTTCCCCAGCAAACCCCAAGGTGCCAGATGGTCAGGTAGGGGGCTCTGGGAGTGGTCATGTAGCCACATTCCTGGGGCTAGATAGCCAGGCTCAGGGAGTGCTCTTGTAGCCACATTCCCGGAGCCAGATGGCCATTATCTCTCGTTCTTAGATCTGAAGGCGGGGAGAGGGTGGCTATGGGGGGGCGGGGCTGCTAGGGTTTTTCCACTTTCCCAGGGTCTAGCAAGCAAGTGTACAGAAGGCAGGTGGCTGTTAGGGGTATAAGGCATAATGGTCCTAATTTTATTTTTCACGCTTCTCATATTATACTATGTGAAATAAGTCAGACTAAGAAAGACAAATACAACATGATTCCACTAATAAATGGAATTTAAAAAACAAAAACAAAAACAAAACAAAACGAAAAACCCCACACAACAAAACTTGCAAATGAATAAGCAAATAAAAAGAAGAATCAGACCTATAATATAACAGTGAAAAAATTGATGGTGGCAAGAAGGGAGGGAGTTGGGCAAAATAGATGAAGGGGAGTTGGAGTTATAGGCTTCCAGTATGGAATAAATAAGTCATAGGGATGAAAGACACATAAAGAATCCAGTCAATGATATTATAAAAGCAATGTAATGGATGTACTGGTAGCTACACTTGGATGAACATAGCATGATGTATAAATTGTCAAATCACTACGTTATACACCTGAAACTAATATAATGCCATGTGTCAACTATGTGCAAGCTTTAAAAAAGAAAGGTCTATTTTTCTAAAGTATCAGATCTCCTTCTATACCTCTACCACTTACTACTTTTTTCTGAACTATACTTTAGAACACGGTAGAACCACAGTATAACATGGTAGTCTTGACTGCAGGTTCTGCCTCTGGGGACTGTGGATGGTTCTTCTTGTCCATGCTAGCCCTGATCATGTGGGTGGTTAAAGTGGTTGGGTCATGGTGTGAGCTGGTCCAGGTCTGTGTCCTCCGAAGAATGATAACTGATTGTGGCCTGAGGGAAATATTTTTTAAATCCAGTTTGTCCCTGAACAGCCCTAAGAAGGCATTCCAAGACAGCAGCAGATATGAATAGACCCAAGAGCTACCAGTCCTGTGTCTTCACACATCCCACCCCCCCACCTCTTACTCTGCCTCTAGGTGTCTGAGTCATCAGCGATGGGTGGATAACTGAGCACACAGAAGAAAAAAAAATAAGAATGATTGCCTCGGGGGAAAGCATTACAGAGTTAACTTCAGAACTGATTGAGAATAGATTCTGCCACTTGTGTGGTTGAATGAGAACATTTCCATCATTTACAGCTCCTGCACTCAAGTGTAACAAATACCTTCACCCACCTTGTAAACAAATAGCTGAGTCTCCCCAATGAGTGGCCCTGCTCACAGCCTCAGGTGGTTGTCTGCAAGTGCACAAATGTCAACAGCCTTGTGGGCACTCCTCTCCCTCCACCTGCAGCCATTGAATGTGCAAGGCTAATGCCTAGACCAGCACATTTGTGGGGTATGAGGTTCTCCCCACAGCTAAGCCTGTGATTCATTTTCAATTATTTAATTATTGTGGCAACCCATAAGGCAGGTGATTCTAGCTCTATTTCAGAACTGAAAGCTAATATTTGGAAGTACTAAATGACTTGCCTAAAATCACACAGCTAATAAAGCTTACACAGCAAAGTTGGGGCAGACCTTGCCCATTCTGAGGTTCCATCCTTTCCCATAACTCTCCAGTGAGCCAATTATGGAACTCTTCCTGTGCTTTGTAAGGTGAAGCTGGACATGTGGTCCAGGGAGGTGTGAGTGCATAACGTGTTTTCATTACATTCTTAACATTATACGCAATCACTTTCTATTAAGTGGAGACAAAGAAGGATTTCTTTAGTCTATATAACAGGGAAGTAAATTTTGCTCCACTTGTAGACCAAAGGATAAAAGATGGCACCAAGCTTTTTAAAGGCAGGTACAGATGAGCAGAATAATATGGAGTGTAAAGGGAAAATCCTTGCAAGCATAGTGACATCCAATGACTAGATGCACGCAGATCCTGGCATCTTCCATGAGAAAAGAAGATCACATAGACGTTCAGTGTATTGTCACCAAATTAGGACTTAAAGCCACCCAAGTCCATACTGTCGAGAAGCATAATGTTGCAGAACACATGCCTCCTTTCAGTTTCCTTCTAGCTCTGTGGTGGGAGTGTATGCCTCCTGCTGCATGTCCGACCCTTTTCTCACCAGAGGGACAGGCACATGGAGGGTATAAAATTAGAATGAACTGGTGTTTAGAGTTCTCCTCTTCTCTGGCTCCAGCCTCCAGCTAGCTACCTGGCATCATTGTCTTCTTTATGGACTTTCTTCTCTTCTTGGACATGAAACATGGTCCAAACATTTCCTTAGCTATAATTATTTTTTGTTGATATAAACTGTTGCTAATTATCAATGATATAATTGCTATTTTGGGGTTCCTGGGTGGTTCAGTCATTTAAACATCTGCCTTCAGCTCAGGTAATGATCCCAGGTCCTGGGACTGAGTCCTGCATTGGGGAGGGGCAGGGGGAGGTCCCTGCACAGCAGGGGGTCCGCTTCTCCCTCTGCCCCTCCCCTGCAATGTACATGCACACATTCTCTCCCTCTCTCTCTCAAACATCAATAAATAAAATCTTTTTAAAAATTGCTATTTTTGCTTATGAGAGGCATAACTCTTGTGCTTCCACTTGTGTTAGTCAGCTTGGGCTGCTGCAACGAAACACCATAGATTAAGTGACTTAAACAATAGAAATTTGTTGGTTGGTTCTATATGCTGGTGAGTCCAAGATCAAGATGTGGACAGTTAGCTTCTGGTGAGGCCTCTATTCTTGGCTTGCAGATTGCTTCCTTTTCATTGTATCAAGTGGTGGAGAAAGACAGAGCAGGCTCTCTGGTACCTCCTCTTATAAAGAACTAAGGCCCTACCCTTCCGATCTCACTTAATCATAAGTATTCCTTAGAGTCCTATGCCTGAATACACCCATACTGGGGGGTTAAGCTTCATCAAATGAATTTTTGGAGTCATACAAATATTTAGTCCATAAAACCCTTTTCAGAGCACAGAGTCATAAGCTCCATGGCTTGGTTTGAATTCCATCTCTGTCTCTCAATGCTGGGTGACCTTGGGAAAGACACTTAACTTCTGTAGGTCTCAGTTTCTTATCCTTGAGACGAAGATACTAGCAGTCCTACTTCCAGGATTGTTATGAGGATTAAGCTATTTAATTTACTTGTAGTATTTAGAATGGACTTAGCATATGTGTTAGCTATTAGTTTCAGTCTTTATGATTGTATGTTATGTCATAAAATTATTAACATAGGATTTAGTCACCTACTATGGAACATTAATGAACACTACTTATTAACTAAGAAAATTCATTTGGGGGAAATTATGATAATTGGGGGTTGGTGAGGGTGCTCTGTGCTATGGTCCTGGTGCTGCATCCCTAGTGATGATCTCATTCTGCACAATCCCCCAGATCTCATTCTTAGCGTTGCCTGAGAGATGTGATCGCTCCAGTCAGAGAGGGCCAGTGATTCCTTCAAAATCATTCAGTCTTTTTCAGGGAAAATTTTCTAATAAATTTCCCTAAACTCATGCTTTTTATTTTACATTATGTTGTAGTACAGCGTAATATAAGACTTGATTTTGTACGAATAAGTTGCTTTCAGTTCCCCTGGTGAAAACTAAGTCTGGTTTGTATCTATTCCCAGTCTTTGTGCATGGTGTGGACATGCTCAGGCCACATACATTCCGGAAGGGTCAGTGGAACCATGGGGCTGCAAAGTGCCTCAGGCTCCAGAGAGTGAACTCCCTGCAGGTGTGAAGGACATACAAGGCTGTGTGCGGAGGGTCACTTTGAGCCACAAAAAATCTTTTTTGACTAGAATTGCCAAATTCTCCCTAGGCATTGGGAGGAGAAACTAGAACAGATGCTTTAGATGCATTATATGTTCTTTCTCTAATACTAAATTCAGCTTTACAGATGTTTTTAGGGCACCATCCACATGCCAGGTACTGTGCTAGTTGTCAATGGTAAAATACAGACATGAGAAATAGTCCACACAAATTTAGGGAGGGACATCCCAGCAGGGGAAGTAGACAGGTGGGTGCAGTTAAAGTATAAGGCAGGTATAAATTGGGCCGGGCCCCAGGGCAGCGGGGAGGTGCCCATGAGCTTCCCGGAGACATTTTGCTGAGCTGATTGTAGAGGAGGTAATGGGAGAGATATGAGGAGAGGTGCATGATGGGCACTTTCTAGGAGGAGGATAGCTGAATTGAGGCCAGGGGTGGCTGCTGAGCATGTGGGGAAATCCCAAGAAATTTTGGGTTCACTGTCTAGACAACAGGAAGACTGGGACTGTGACCAGAGGTGGAAGAGGCACACTTGCACCTGTTTTTCAGCTTTGGTGACTGAGAAGTGGGGCCTCTCCCAAGTTCAGGGACACCAGGAAGACCATCTGGTTAGAGTTACCAAAAATCAACGTCAGAAAGCTCGTAGTGAGGCTTATTAGGCACCTGAAAAGTTGATATTGTAGAAATTATTTCAGAGCTGTTCAGGCCTGTGTCCATTTCCCTGTGCTGCTAGTGACCCTGTGCGGCTGGTATTTCATGGTGGACACTGACGGGTTAACTCCCACCCTATGCCCTTGGCTTCCACAAAAGCTGACATTTTATGGCCTGGCCTGTCCCATGTTGCCCCCCTCACCTCCGCACACCCTGTCTGCTGTAGCCCATTGTTCCAAATGCAAGCACTGGACCGGTCTTGGCAGTTTGGACTTGAGAACATGAAAGCCAGGTCAATCCTCCTCAGAACTGGAAGTTGTGAGTTATAACCTAGCTGTTGTTAGCAGCTCTGTTTTCATATTATTTCATATTTTATTTCATATTTCATATTTTGTTCATCAAAAGATGATCTCGAGTGAATGAAAACTAGGGTGACATACACAGACAGCAAAGAGGAGAGGCAGAACTGGAGTGCAGTGATGTTAGTCCTATGCTGAGACCTTGAGATTGTTGTCTCCCAGTGGAAAGTCCTCCCTGCTTTTTTCATGGCTTCCTTGTTAATGCTTCTTTGGATTTTGTGAATCAGTGCCTCCTCTTTTCAGCTAGATTTAATTAATGTGTCTTCTTTGTCTACTTATATATTATATTCAGAAATACATATCATAATCCTTGTTGTATAGGCTCATAGGTGAAAACAAACAAACAAACCTTGCCAAAGATAAAAGATAACATGGAAAAGACCAGATTCCAATTCAGATCAATCTGACCATGTATTCACCAACATTGTTGTTACAGCGATTGTAATTAACAACCTACACATCTCCATGATTAATGGTATTAAGTTTCTTTCTCACTCATGCTAAGTCCAATGTGGGTGCTCCTAGACAGACAGTTCCTACTCCAGGCTGCGTCCTCTGGGGACTTACCATTTCGTGGTTTCAGTTCTTTTGGTACCATCCAGCTGCTGGATGAGGAAAGCAGGATGGGATGGCAAATCTTTCATTCGATACATAACAGCTACAGCCAGAGAATGACTCACAGGATTTCCATTGGCATCGCATCAGTAAGAACCAGTGATGTGATTGTACTTCAAAGCAGACAGCTGGGAGGTCAGTGCTTGACCAAGCAGCTCTAACCTTGCTATGGTGGGGGGTAATCCTTGGGGTGTTTCCTGTCCCTGTCACAGACTCCAAGGCCTAGATAGCCTTCTGGACTCCACTAAGGCTCAAAGGAAAAACGTGGGGGATGAGCTCTAGGAGACCTTAGACTGACCTGTGGTACAAGTCTGGGTGACATCTGGTCATGTAGAAAGGAAAAAGCTGGGGCGCCTGGGTGGCTCAGTTGGTTGGGCGACTGCCTTCAGCTCAGGTCATGATCCCGGAGACCAGGGATCGAGTCCCACATCGGGCTCCCTGCTCGGCAGGAGTCCTGCTTCTCCCTCTCTCACTCCCCCTCCTTGTATCCCCTCTCTGGCTGTGTTTCTCCCTGTCAAATAAATAAAATATTTAAAAAGAAAAAAAAAGAAAGGAAAAAGCTGAACCCTATTACATTGTAAGCATGTAGCTACAGACAAAGATGTTCTTTTCCATACATGTAATCTTGGTTTTTATGGGAATAGTTGACAAGAATGGGGGCCACTGTATACCTGTAAGCACAGCCTAATTCCATGCTTTTCCCTGTTGAAGTGAGTCAGAAAGGAGGCAAGAAGAAGCAAATATGGGAAGAAAGCAGTTACACAAAATCATAGAGCTTGGAGTCAGCAGTGAACTATAAACCCTGTCCCCAAGCCTGACAGTGACAATAAAAGGTCCGTGGTTGTTCTTTTATATTCTGGTTTGTTGGCACCAGTTCTGGTATGATATCACCAAATAAAGCATGACTTTCTTTTTTTGCAATTAGAGGCCTGCTTTGCCTCGTTTATGGACCTTAGAAGTGCTGTAGGAGCCCAGGGGAGTAGTTGTGGGTATGACAACAGTGTGGGCTTTGCCATAAGCCTTCCGAGGTGAGATTAAATGGACTCACACAGCTTTCAGAGAAGCCGCCCAAGACCTGGCATCTGCCCCCATCACACCCGCTCGCACATGTGGACATGCTGCTGTCTACTGTGGGCCGTTACAGATGGAGAACCCCTGGGTCCCAGGGTTGCAAGCGTGCACCATGATATGTGTGAGACTGAGATTAGTTTACAAGGGTTTTCCTGAGAAGGTCGCCTTCCTCTTTCAGGCACAGAAGAATAGGGTGAGTCCTGCTCTGATGATCTCTGAACAGGCTCTACCCCGAAATAACACTAAAGATTCTACTTTCTGAGAATCTTGGAGTCTGTTTACAACATAATTAGTATGGTAATCAAAAGTAGTCAATGAAGCATAAAAAACAATTACCTGTGACTTTAAGATGTTTGTCATTAAATAATAAAACTATAGAAACAGTGACAAATCCTGTTTTTCTAGTGAATTCTCAGGCACACTATCTTCTGTGAAGCTCTGAAAGAAGAAAACGTAATCAATCCATCTCTGTCTGAGACCTTAGCTTATAAAACATCTGCTGATGATGTAAAGCCAAGACTGCTATTACAATGTTTTCACTAAAGCAAAGGCATTTTTCATGCTATTCCTTAAGAAAGAAGGTTGAATTATTTATTCCTGGGGTAAAGATCCAGAATATATATATATATATATATATATATATATATATATATATATATATATATATATATATATTTTTTTTTTTTTTTCCTGCCAGATTTTGGTTTCTGAAGTGTTCATAAAAATAGCTGGCAGCCTGGCAGCATTTGGTTGAGAGCTGGTGGGCTGTCTCTAGAGTCTCCACATGCGGGACTGGCAGGGTGGCTGAGTACACCTAGGCCTACACAGGATTATGAAGGGGCAGGAAGACTGATAAAGTGGGGTGAGTGCACATGGCACTCAGTTCTACAAAAAAGGTAATGTCCCCCACATTTAAGGCTTGCTGTATACTTCTCTCCAGAAAAAGTATAATTGCTTTAAATTTTCAGATGAAAAGACACACTCAGTGGCGAAGTGGATTGTTAATGTAAAGTAAGATACTGACTGACTCCATGTACCATGCTCTTTCCACTGCACCAAGTACCCTCTGGAATGAGATGTGAGAATGCTATTCTCTAAAATGATTACCTTCTGGAGAACAGAGGCTGTCAATAATTCATCTCCATAGATAGCATTCATAGCAAGAAAAATGTGACTCAAAATCTCTCTTTCACATGTAAGGCATCAGAAGATGGCATTCACCATTTCCTAGTTGTAGTTTTGATTTATCTACATTATGTTCCTTTGTTGGATTCACTCCCCTGGTGCCCCCAAGCCCGTCCTTTTTGATACTATAGACGGAAACCACACTTGTAGTCAAGTTGGTCATTCCACTGTCCATTTTCTGTTTATCCTGTTTCCCTACTTAGGATGAAACATCCATGCTAGTCTAAGCAAATCATAATTACATTAACCTGAAAAATAAAAACAAGTTAAAATAGAAATGTCAACAATATTAGAAACTACATTTTAACTGTGTCGACAAATAGTTTTATTTTAAACTATTATCTTCAAGAAACTGGATAAATTGGAGAACTACATGCAAAAGAGTGAAATTGTACCAGTTTATCATGTCATATACAAAAATAAACTCAATGTGGAATAAAGTCTTAGATATAATACTAGAATCCATAAAAGTCCTGGAAGAAAACATAGGCAGTACACTCTTGGACATTAGTTCTGGCAATATTATTATGTATCTGTCATCTCAGGTGAGGACAACAAAAGCAAACTAAAACAAAACAAATAAGACTATATCAAACTAAAAAGCTTTTGCACAGCAAAGGAAACCATTAACAAGATGAAAAGGACCCCTACTGAATGGGAGAGGAGATTCACAAAAGATATATCCAATAAGTAGTTAATATTCAAAATATAAAAGAACTCACACAACTCAATATTTTTTAAAAATCTAATTAAAAATTCAGAGGGTCTGAATAAGTATTTCTTAAAAGAGGACCAACAGACATTAGAAGATGTGTAACATCATTGCTCATTAGTGGAGTTTCCTCAGAAAATTAAAATATGGAACTACTATATGATCAAGCTATTCCATCTTTGAGTATTTGTCCAAATAAAATAAAGACACTAATTCAAAGTGATACATACACACCTGCATTCACTGCACCAGTATTTACTACAGTCAAGATATGGAAACAACCTAAGTGTCCATTCATAGATTAATGGATAAAGAAGATGTATACATACACTGGAATATTATTCAGCCATTAAAAAGGATAAAGTCTTGTCCTTTGTGATGACATGGACGGAGAGGGTAGTATGCCAAATAAGTCAGAGATAGACAAAAAAAAACAACCCATAAAATTTCACTTGTATGTGTAATCTAAAAATCAATTCCACTTACAATAGTACCAAAAACCGTAAGATGCTTTGTAATAAGCATAATCAAAGAGGTAAAAGATCTATACTCAAGAAACACTCATGGAACACTCATGAAAGAAACTGAAGAAGAAATAAAAAGATGGGAAACTTCCATGCTCATGGATGAGAAGAATGATCATTATTAAAAGGTCTATGCTGCCCAGAGAACCCTATGATTTCAACACCATCTAGATTAAAATACCAGCAGCATTTTTCAAAGTGCTGTAACAAACAATTCTAAAATTTGTATGGAATCAGAAAAAAACCTGGATTGCCAAGGAAATGTTGAAAAAGAAAGAAAGAGCTGCAGCATCACATTGCCTGATTTCAAGCTGCACTATAAAGCACTGGGTGTTATACATGAACAGTAAATCTTGGAACATGACATCAAAGACTAATGTTGTACTATATAGTGTCTAACATAGCACAATAAAAATAAATTAAAAATCATAAATAAAATTTTATAAAAGGAAATTGGATAAAGACAGAGACTACTTTTCTATCATAATAAAAATTTCTGCCTTGAAAATAAGAATGTTATAAACTGATCAGTTTATAACATTCTTTCATAGAGTCAAAATTCCAAACAAAATTTCATCAAATGGGACCCAACAATATAGTAAAAGAATCCATACCTCACACTATATGCAAAACTTAACTTAAAATGCCTCATAGAACTAATGTAAGACCTACCCCATGAAATTTGCAGGCGATAACAAAGGCGAAAAAAATATTGTGACCTTGGATTAAGCAAAGCCGTTTTTTAAAATGAGACCAAAAGTGCAATATGCCAGGGAAATTCCCATTAAAAGCAAAATTAGTTGTCACTATAGACCCATTAGTATGTATAAAATTAAAAATATGTATATAGCACTATACCAAGTGCTAGTGAAGATATAGAGGAACTAGAATTCAACCAAATTTTGACACTATTCACCTCAAGTTGGCATCAGATTGCATGGATTGGGGCCCCAGTCCCACAAGATTGCCCTCCTCCCAATTCAGATGATGGTCCTACGTCCCAACTGTTGCCTGTGCATCTGACCTACAAGCTACAGATCGGAGGTTCCCATTACACCCCCCCCCCCTTGGGTTTAAGTGATTTGCTAAAAGGTCTCACAGAACTCAGAACATCTTACTTACTAGATCACCAGATGGTCATGCAAGGCTGTAACTCAGGAACAGCCAAATGGAAGATGGGTAGAGTGGGGTGTGGGGAAAGGTCATGGAACTTCCAGGCCCTTCAGGTGCTGAACCTTCTGACCACAAACACATGTCAACCAACACAGAAGCTCTGCGAACACAGTCCTTCTTGGCTTGTATTGAGGCTACATTGATTGATTAAATCATTGGCCATTGATCTCTGAACTCAACCTCAGACCCTCTCCCCTCCCCTGAGGTCAGGGTTAGGACTGATGGCTTCAGTTCTTGAATCACAGGGTTGGCTTCCGTGGCAACCAGCCCTCAAACAGTTCCAAAAGTCACTATTAAGATAACAAGACACCTTAGTAGCTTTCAACACTTAGGAAATTCCAGCAAGGGGATGGAGACTGAATGTGTATTTCTTATTACAATTCACAATATGGATGTGTGTGCATGTATGACATGTGTGTGCTATGTGTGGTGTTTGGTGTGGGCCTGGATATGTGTGATGTGTGAGTGGTGTGTATAGCATCTGCGGGGTGTGTCTAGGTAGCATATCTGTGGAGTGCTTGTGTATGTGTGGGTGTTTGTATGTAGAAAATAGCACAAGTCAAACGGCAGGATGTGTTTCTGGGGTAGTGGTTTCTCCGGGCCAGGGCCAGGGGAGGAATTCCTCTAAGGAATGTGAACTCCTAGGAAGGTGACAGTTCCCATTCTGACCATGAGTCCTTCTGTGATGGTAGAAAAGGTGAATTAATGGATTTTAGCTCTTCCTATGTGCCACACACTCCTCCTCGCCTTGTACTTAAACATTCTCCGTTTTCGCCTTGAGTGAAGTGGCTCACTTCTCTTCTGTTTCTTCATCCAAGGTAAGGACAGCTTCGCCTCCGAAGCTCTGATGAGGTGTGACAGGGCTCCTCTATGAAGAACCCCGAGAGCGTGTCCAACCAGAGCCACGGCTGGACACATGGAATGTTAACAGTGACGATGATAAGGGCAAGCGGGAACATCCTTGGGAAACTGACATGGGAATGTTTATATAACTTACCTGAGAAACACAGATGATAGTACCGGCGAGGCAGAACCCCGAGTCTCCAAAGAGCTAAATGTGCAGCTATGTGTGTCTTAAATCTGCCAGATTTCAGCCGGACTGTTGATGAGGTGACTCTGACCTCTCCCGGGCAGTAGCCATAATAAGACCTGTTAACTGCTGATCACATTATGTAGCACTTACGGTTTACACAGCACTTCTACATGCACTGTTGTCCTGCTCGTCTATTGGGAGTTGTTGGGGATTTCTGAATGGATGTCAAGGAGTATTCAATAAAATGCCCAAGGCTGCTGTCCTAACCTCCAGGTCCAGGCTGTACATCCGGTCATTTTCACTGGCATTAAAATCACTTAATGCATCCGGATAAATGAGAGGCGGCTGGGTGGCCTTTCTCTGCACTCCCCTCTACTGGCTCCAGGTGGCAGTGTCCATTATGCTGTCAGGCGTGCAGTGAGATGCCCCAATAGGGGTGGGGGTCAGACTGCCTTATGTCTTCTCACAGTACCGTCCTAGTCTCTGACGTTGGAAAAGATAACTATTTTTATTCCCACTGCCTTTGTAAAGAACATGAAAAAATATTTTTAAGGAAATTGGTAGCCAAATACATTAATAAATAAAATAAACCATTCTAATTTTGTAAAAACAGTAGGAAGATCAGCCGAGTAAGGACCTTAATCTTTTATTCTCTGTTAAGAAACAATTCCTATGCAAAGCTGGCAGCTTGCTTGGGAATGTGAGTGAATGTTCAGAGCCCAAGGGACTTAAGGGAGGGGTAGCATCCTTTATGCCTTTGCCTGAGATTCAAGCAACTGACATGTGTGGGGAAGAGCCTGATGGCCTGGCTCACCCTGGGCAAATTCCCAGACGCGTGGGAATGTGCATAGAGGTGATCAAAGCCCCTGAAATAAAATCCTTCAGGTTTGAAAGAGCTGAAAAATCAGGCAGACTGCAGAACTGGCCCAGAATCCAGAAAAACCAACCGTGAGTCCCGGTCTGGGGTCTAGGGACTCATCGTCATCTGTTTCCAGGCGACAGCCTGCTCCTTGAAGCAGTGTCTCTGGCTGACTCAGAGCGGTGAGCAATCTTACTTGAACATCAGAACTAGGTTCGGACGGATGTCAGTCCTTCCTGGGGCTCGCCAGGCCTGGAGAGCCCATGCTGTGGTGTGGCCACAGAGATGGAGGTCAGGTCTGGCTCTGTTGAAGACCTCTTCACACTGCCTGAACTGGAACTCCCACCTTGGCTTTCACAGACTCCAGCATTGCGGCTGCTGTGAGCCCTGGGGTGGAAGACGGGGTGACTGGAGTGCACCCCAATATCCCAGCAGCAGTGGTCTCTACTGACCAGCAGACGTTTCCTGGCATGCCCTGTGCTTTGTAGCACGGTGACTGGTAAGGGATTCTCCCCGACTTGTGCCGAGCCCCAGTTGCTGCAGGGCAGTGAGGCTCCCTGACTGGAGTGATGTAAGTCAGATCTGACCCTTTGAAATTTTTGGAAGCATGAAGAGCCCAAAACTTACTGGGTGAGATCCGTTGGTGGAAGGAGGGATATAACAGAAAGAAAGTTACTGAGGTTTCACATATTTTACTTTGAGATGCTATAAGGAATGTATTAATTACATCCAGAGCTGAAAGGTGTACACCCCAGTTATACATGAGTTACATTATTCAAGCATTCATCATTCGTCACCAAAAATAAATGTAAAAAGGAACTTTGGCATCATGTAGACTGTGTGTGTGTGTGTGTATTTATTATTTTATTTGTCGCTGCTGGGGTCCAGCCTCAGCAGAGATGTGGGTCCCGAACCATGGGATGTCTGGCGGACGAAATAATGACACAGACATGGAGATCTGATGCAAGCTGACAGACCCGAGGTCAGTAAGGAGAGACCTATGAAGCAGGCTCAGGCTCACGCTCTGGCTTTTTAGCATTGGCTTTCTAGCTCTAGCTCTCTAGCTCTGGCTTTGGCCCTCTTGCTTTGCTTCTGTCTCTCTTGCTCTCTGTCTGCTTCTCTTTCTGCTGCTTTCTTTGCCTCTCTTTCTGTCTCTCTTTGTAGGCTCTCTCTGTTTCTTGCTGCTCTCTTGCTCTCTCCTCACAGGCTCTCTTCCTTTGTCTCTCTTGACTGACAGGGGTCCCAGTCTTTTATTATTCCCAAGTGAGGAAGTTGGTGGTGCAGTTCAATCTTTAACTGCTTTTGCACCCGCCCTAGAGACAGGATTAGTATTGTTACTGCAGGGTACAGAGTGATTGCTTAAACTCACAGAAGTTGAGACCACTGAGGCAGAGGGATCAAGAAATACAGATAAGAGATACAGAGATATGATTACCGGAGGAGGATTGAATGGATCTATATGTCTTGAATAAGCACACAAAGGACATATTGCCCCGACCCACAGGGTACATGGCTTTCCGGATTCTAGGCGGGGAAAGCCCAGAGGGGCTTTCATTCACATTCACAGGTACCTCCACCAAAGTTTTCCGGTGGCTTGGGCATGGCGGGAGGGGCGGGTCAAACACCGTCCCCAACATTATTAATTTATTTGAGAGAGAGAGCACATGCATGAGAGAAGAGAAGGTCAGAGGGAGAAGCAGACTCCCCAGGGAGCTGGGAGCCCAATGTGGGACTCGAACCCAGGACTCCAGGATCATGACCTGAGCTGAAGGCAGTGGTTTAACCAACTGAGCCACCCAGGTGCCCTGTATTGTGGTTTTAAAGATCAGTTAGAAGGGCTCCTGGGTGGCTCAGTTGTTTAAGTGTCTGCTTTCAGCTCAGGTCATGATCCTGGGGTCCTGGGATTGAACATGGCCTCAGGTGTAGAACACTCACTTAGTCATTGTCATGTCCTCAGGTGTAGGCAGGTAGCACTGTTGAGTGAATGCAGAATAATGAACACCAAGTATCCTATGAAAACATATAAGGGAAGAAACCTCTTGGATGCAGGAATCTCTATGCTGCAATCTGATGAGGCCTGGATTTTCCCCCAGCAGGTATCAGAATAATGATTCCTCCAAAAAGCCATCTGCTTCATTGGTGACAGTGGGCTCTTAGCTCTTAGTCTGAAGTTCTCTGCTTCTCCTGTGCACCTACACTGGCTCTCCAGCACTCGCAGACCCCCATTGGACTCACTCAGCTTCTAGCCTTGAGGCTCCTTCTGTCCCACAACATCATTGCCCTTCCTAACTTCTGTGTCAGGCCCTAGGGCATCGCAGCTGTTCTCTGCCAGCCCTGGGGACCACACTGATGCTTCACTCCATCCATGTTCCTTAGGAACTTATTTGTCTACAGTCTGTCACATAAAGACCAAAGTGAGTGTCAAAGATATATGATGACCAGAACTCAATATGCTCTTTCTATAAACCCTGGTGTTCTCGGAGTCTTTTTCTCAATATAAACCATTTTACTTGCCAAGAACACTAAACGTTAGTCATGACCTAGCAGAGTGAAATGGCTAGAATTCTCCAGATTCCCACAGCTTTCTCCCATGGCTGCCACTATCCCTGCCAGATTCCTGAGGGTGGGTGGTTAAAGATCTACACACAACAACCTAGAAACATAGATATAATGCAGATAGGTCACCAAGCACACTTTAGAAAATGCACATTTGGGTTAGATTTCACACTTTCCACCCAAAAAATTCCCAGGCCCATGAGCTTATTTCCTGTCTTGTCCCTATACTTCCATCTTGGTATTGGTCTTATGGATTTTATCTTTTCTGTTATAAAGGCACATAGAAAGAAAGGAACAGAGAAACCACAAGACTCTTCTTTCACCACTCTCAATTCTCTATATGTTATTTCATTTTTCTTTCTTTCTAGGGCAGTCCAGCACCCTGCAATACCTAGGAAGGACACCTCACAGTAAGGGGCCTCTCTTAAATCATCAGTGCCTGCCATGTAAAGGATCCTGCACTTCTGGGGCAAAGGTAAAGGGTCAACGTTTTCAAATATCCTGATGGCTAGGAGGAGTGGAAGGATGTCTTAATAATAGATGGTGTTTCTATCAGTTTGAATTCTCAACCTTCAATATTTAAATAATGATCCCTACCCCAGGACATCCTGGGTAAAATACAAAAATACAACTATACCTATGTATAAAAACATTTCTTATATAGAAACATTACCAAATATATTGTCCTCCAAATAGAACAGCAAGCCACCTACTAGTCTAAGTAATGCATGATAAAACAGTTTTCCAGCAGTGCCCATTAGATATTCAAATAAACACTATAAATGCTTCAAGGTCACTTTATGACTTTTTTTTTTTTTTTGTATGGCAATTGTAAAATCATTAAAGGTCTCCAACCCAAATCAAGCTGCAAAACTTAGATGATTTATTTCAGGGATTTATCAATGCTGTGAAATAATGCAGTGTATATGTGTGAGTGTGTGTGTGTGTGTGTGTGTGTGTGTGTGCGTGTGTCCAAATTCCACAAGGTGAACACATTTGTGTCATTGGCTCTAATCAGCAGCAATCCACATGACAGCACTGCCTAGCAAGCAAAGGAGCTCAGAAGCAAGCTTATCCAGGCACACTGCCCCACATCAGTCTACATGCTGTTTCATGTAGGACAAAAGTGTATCGTGATAGAACAAGACTGAGACACAAAAGCAGAAAAATGGCTGTGAGATCTACCTTCCTCCTTGCAGAGGTGCCTCCAGCCATGACGTAACTGCCCCTGAACTTAGGTCATGCTGCCCTTTCCTGACACGTTTTCCTCAGCCTTACAACTTGGATTTCTTTTCCCACAGACCTCTCTTCCCTTGTGTCTCAATGTTACTCTCCTGCCAGTGGGTCCTCTCATCATTCCTCCTGGGACATTCTCTCCATTTTGCTACACTGATTCCCAGAGGTAGTTCTCATGCACTCCCCCTCCAAGGTAGCTGGCACAGCAGCTACAGTCCTTCAAGTGGGCTTCAGAAGAAGGACTGAGAGCTTCTTGCCTGCCTTCTCGTAGAACCAGGGATGTCAAAGCAATTCTCCCAGGTAAGCCCCCTGCACAGTGGACATATGAGATACTCATAAATCCTAGAAAGTCACTGTCATTGGCTGCAGGAGGTAGCCACCCCAAAAGTCCTTCCTAGTGTAGTGCTATGGTAGAGCACTCTGTAGACACTGAAGGAATCATACAGAAATGTCCACAAGCTCCTGGATGAGAGGGAAGAATGTCATGACGACTGCACTGCCATAACAGGATTCTGGAGCTTGGGTTTTCAAACACAGTATAATCTCCCTTGAGGGAAGAGATTGAAGGGTAATAGGAGCTGAATTAAAGCACACACAGACCAGGCAGGACTGTTTAATTTATTGTCCTTTGTAGGGTGTGATTCAAACAGATGTTTCTGTATCTGTGTGTTCTTGGGAGTATATACAGTATCTATATGGGGTCCTCAGCTGGGTTAAGAAGGTATTTATATAGCAATATTTCAAGCTAGATCCTAAAAGGATGACATGGATGAGCCGAGAGGAATCTATTTTCACAGTGACTGAGGTTGCTGGGGGAAGAAAGAAAGGGTCAAAGAACAGGGAGGATGCTCTAGTGCCACTGGGAGAGACAACTCATGGGACAGGAGTGCACTAAGTTAGACATCAGTTACCCATGCTCCCTGTGGACCTGTATTTGGGTCTCATGTAGTGCAGGGCATCTGGGTTAAAATTCATAACATCAGGCCCTAAGCAGTGAGACCCAGACCCCGCTGACAGAGGGAGGGAGGAATATTCACCTCAGTCCATTGAGGGCAACTCTGGAGAGAAGACTGTAGTGCTTTGGGGTGAATGACATATAAGCACATGTGAGACTCCTCCTGGGGATTCCTAGGGCTTCATGAAGATTGAGTGAAAGCAAAAGTGAAGAACCATGAGTCTGGCCAACACATGTGTGCAATCTCCTTTTTTGATGTTGAACAAAGCTCATCCTTGAGAAGATTTTGGTGAATAGAACACAAACTTTTGATTATATAAACACGGTGTTGTTACCCCTTGCCATTTATTTAACTCTTATCCTCTTTAGTTTCTTCGTCTTTGAAAACAAAGATAACAACATCTGCCTCTCAAGGCAATTATAAGGAATGCAATGTTCAGGTACTTGCAGCATTTAACCCATCCCTTGGCACTCATCACGTATTCAGTGAATGTTTATGGAAAATATGTGAATGCATCAAGAACATACATTGACAAAATCTGTATTCCATGAGAGACCTTATTTGCTTTACTAGGATTGATCTTGCTCATTCTGCACTGATATTACTATAATGAGACTCATGGACCTGACTTGGTCTCTGGATATCAGGAAGAAAATATCCTTATGGTCATTGTGAAGGGCCCCTCGATAATGCTTAGCTCTAAGCTTTTGCTGATTGTCTGAGTATTGAAGAAATTATGGAGAGGTTTCAGAGAGTGACCCAGTCTCTGTCTAGAAGGGCTTTCTAATGTTCCTCCATACACAGGGTGACAGATACCTCTCAGATAGTTTATAAAGCAGAGTTATCTTTTATTAATTAAGATAATTTACAAAAAAAAGTTATCTCGACCATGATTTATCTGCCTATCAGATGAAATTCCAGCTTAGACAGTGAGCTATGCAGGATATACTCTCACATCTGGTAGTTACTTATTGGTACTAATTCCATACTGGAGATGGTAATGGTAGCCAGAGATAATGTTTTGAATAAATACCATTCTTGTCCTTTCCTCAAATGGTGGGAACAGACAATTATACTAGAGTGAGATGAACGCTCTGATAGAATCACTGTATGCTCAATCCAAACTAGAGTCACAGTAGAATTCAAGAAGGAAGATGACACTTAAGGTCATAAAGACAAGTAAGAATTAACAACATGGAAAAAGGATAGAATGGATTCTCTTCAACTGATAATTGTTAATTTGGTACCTCCTATCAGGGACAGTGCATGATCCGCCCTTCCCACCATGCCACAAGCCACCAAAAACTTTGGTGGAAGTACCCATGAATGTGAATGAAAGTCCCTCCAGGCTTTCCCCTGCCAAGAATCTGGAGTTATGCTAATGTCACTGTCATCAACACCATCTTTATTTGCCTTTTGTTCTTCCTGTTCAACTATCAAACTGAGTCTATTCACAAATTTCCCTTTTAAAGGTAAAGGCCGGTTTCTTAGAAAGGCTTGACTCTGCATGTTGTGAATCACTTTGTTAAACTTTAACCTAACTGCATCCCCCAACTTCCTCACCATGGAATAATAAAAGACTAGGACCCTTGACAGTCAAGAGAGATAAAAGCAGAGCCAGAGAGAGAGAGAAAAAAAAAAAAACACAAAAAAAACCAAAACCAAAACAAAACAAAAAAACAGAGCAAGAGAGACAGAAGCAGAGAGAGCAAGAGAGACAGAACCAGAGAAAAAGAGAGAAGCAGAGACAGAAGCAGACAAAAGCAGAGCAGAGAGACAAAATCACAGTCAAAAGAGACAGAAATAGAGAGCTAGAGACAGAAACAGAGAGCAAGAGAGACAGAAACAGAGAGCAAGAGAGACAGAAGCAGAGCCAGAGAGCCTGTGAAGCGAGAGCCAGAGAGCCAGAGTGCCAGAGAGCCAGAGCCAGAGCCGAGCCTGAGCCTGCTTCATAGGTCTCTCCTTACGGACCTCATGTCTGTCAGCTTGCATCAAATCTTCGTGTCCGTATCATTACTTCACCTGCCAGACATCCCGTGGTTCAGGACCCACATCTCTCCTGAGGCTGGTCCCCGACAACCTCCTCTGCTGTCCTGTGCTCTGACCATAGAATGATGAATAAAATATAACTTTGTCCAAGGAGGCAATAAACATGGAGTGATAATTGCTTCTGGAGGGATGATAGAAGTTGCTGAAGGGTAACCTTAATCTCTTTAGCTTGGTGGACAGAGGCACAGTGGCTTGGATCTGGAAAGACTGAAGCCGAGACATTATTGCCTGGCAAGAGTTAGGTGGTGTTGGATGGAAGAAAATTTCAGACAGAAGGGAAAGCAGATGTGAAAAATCATGTATTAGAAAAATTTAGGAACTTCCAAGGAAGTGAAAGAATGTTGGTCTTTAAGGAGTGGAGGGAGCAATGAAAGTGGGTAGGTGAGAAGTGCCCGGTCACGCCGGCCATGGAACTCAGGTCACACTGCGTAAGCAGCTGGAAGCATTTGAAGGATGGCATCACATTTAGATTTTTTGATTTAGACAAACAATGCTTTGAGTTCCAGTATGGAGAATGAATTGGACTCTACTGCCTAGAACAGGTTTGGTGGACCAGGGGAGCTGAGAATCTACCTAAGAGTCCACTTCAGTAATTCAGAGGATGGTGATCTGAACATCAGTGGAGGAAGAGGGAACTGAAATTATGGGTGAATTATGGAGACAGTATGGCAACTGAAAGTTGCATATTAAAACTTCTTTCTGATGGAAATAGATAACTGTTCTTGGTTTAAATAGATTGTTTAATCCCAGGATCTTGCAGAAAGAAAAGTGACTAATTTATCCATCTTTCAGGGAAAGCAGGAAAAAGTAGCACCAAACTGCCCACTCAGCACCTTTCCTGTCAATTATGTTTCCATTATAAGACTTTTCTGAGGTTTTAGATTTGTCCTTCAGATGGTTGTAATCATCAGTGGACAGTCTTAGTCGTGATTGTACTTGGCACCAACTTTTAGTGGTAAGTTCCACAGAACTCTTAAGAAGTTAAATTATCCTGAAATAACATATGAGCTGTCAAAAGGTCCAACAAATCAGGCTTCTTTATGCTTCTCTTTCCAGCTCCTGATAATCAGAAGAAGACCAGCACCCTCAGATATCATATTCCAGAAGCCACTGTAGTAAAAACAAGGTTCATCAGTCTCTGCCTCGTTTCTTTCTAAACCCTTGTTAAAGAAACAAAGGACTGCGTTTTTATCTTATTAAATTTAATTTAATTTAATTATTGTTTATATTTTTTTATTTAGAACTTGATTAACTTAGACTTCTTTCCAATTACATATTCCATACTGTGATGGAAACTGTTAGTGCAACCAAATGTTCATTTCCCAGCCTCTATGGTAATTATCTAGAGCCACATGACTACATTGTGGGCAGTGGTGTATAGTCACACATAATGTAAACCACTTCCAGGTCTAGGCCTTAACCATAACCCATCCGAAACTCTAGGCCTTTCCTTCTCTTCTGTAATGATGAACCACCCTGGTATCCCTAGTTCAGGTGGCAGAGGTACAAAATACAAGAGTACCATCCAATCCCTGTGGACTTTCTTGAGACACAAATCTTCCTTTTGTTAAACCACTGGAATTTTGGCATTTATTTATTAATGTACCGTAGCATATATAGACTAATGTACCTTGTAATTGTAAATAGTATGAATCCTATTGTTTTTCCAAAGCAAAATATTCATCAACATATTTGAAGATGCTCATATTCATGCTGCACCTGCTCTCTGCCTCATCTCAAAGGGGATTAGTATGAAGAAAATTGCTTGAACCTCTATAGAGCATTAAGTTTTATAGTACAATAACAGTTGTTGATGTTTTTTAAGATGTGGAGATGGGCAGGGGCAGAGACAGTGGGAAACTGCTAGATGGTAGTGTCTTCTCTGGGAGAAAGAGAAATCTGGAGGAAGAATGCATTGTATTCTGATCTGTTTTATTTTGTGGGAAGTGAGAAAAGATGATCAGTGCCATGTTGTACTTGGTGATTATTTTTTTTTAATCTAGATATAGGTACTTTATTTACAAATATTTAGATTAATAGTATTTTGTTACATCACATGAAGACTACAGGAATCTGAATATATCCTGTCACAAAAACAGTAAAACCCACTGTAACTAACTTTGGGAATCAAGGTATTATGCTTAAACAAGCCACAGTGTTTAGTTTGTGATTTCTACCTTACATATCAATGAGTGGTTATTTCATTTTATTTTTGTAAGTATATATACACACCAGCAGGTCATGGTCCCTGAGTGAGTCCTTTGTTATGCAACACCACAAGGAAAATGATCACTGTATGTCTTTAACAGAATATACCAATTTATTTCTGGAACCTTGTTTTAAAAAAAATAAACAAAGAGAAGTAAAAATGAGTCCACACGTTAACCAAATCCCATTTCCACACATTCCAATTTTGTTATTTATTTAACATTGACTACACAATACTCCAGTACTATCCTGTGTTTACAATCCATGTTTAAGATTACCTGTGGGCATCCAGGTTGAGAATCCAGGGACTTGTTGGATTCACATGACTGAGCCCTATAAGAAAAATCTGTAATGGAATTGTAGATGTTTGAGTCATAATTATAAATTGAAGCCATCATTACTCTTCAAATGAACTCACCCAGAGGCAAAGTGAAAATAAGAAAGATAAAACCCTAAGACCCCAAAGGGCCACATTGAGCAACAGGTTTTATACAGAAGCTGTGAAGGAGGCAGAATACGTCTGTGGAGAAGCAAGCTCATGTAGTATCAAGGGGGACACGGACAGCGGTGCTGGTTGATTCTAAAGACTTCCTAGCGCAGAACCCAGAAATGTCTGTCAGACCTGGAGGTGAAGAAGCCAGCACAACGTCGATGGTGCGGGGTAGATGGCCTGTATTGAGTGGAAGGACATGAACTGCACACAATGAGTATAGAGAAGCCCAGGAGTTTGGGAAAGGAGCAAAACGATCTATGACTGAAGTAGGTTTTTTTTTTTTAACATAGGTGAGTTAGGTTGTCATGCTGCTGGGTAAAAGGCAGAAGGAGGGGAAAGGAAGAGTAATAGAGATCTGTCCTTGAAAATAGGCATAAGGATGGGGTGGGGCAGAGACTTTTACACCTAGGATGGGGCAGGTTGAAGCTCTCATCCTACACACATCTGTGATGAATGTAGGAAGTTTGGGAAACTACCTGTGAGTGGAGTCTGACTATAGTGAAGAGGATCTGCTGCGAGAGGAATAAGACAAAAAGAGGGCTATAGAAATTTGATGAAATCTCTGTGATGAGTTGGGGAAAAAGCCCTTTTTTAGGGAAATATGTGAGGCCTTTTCTCATGGTTTCGATTGGGCACCATCAGTTTGTAGCATCAGTGATCTGTAGAGTTTTCTGTTTTTTTTTTTTTTTTTTTCAAAGGATGCTTAGTAACATTTTTTAAAAAAGTAAACAACAGGAGAGGGGCGCCTGGGTGGCTCAGTTGGTTGAGCGACTGCCTTCGGCTCAGGTCATGGTCCCGGAGACCCGGGATCGAGTCCCACATCGGGCTCCCTGCTCGGCGGGAAGCCTGCTTCTCCCTCTCTCACTCCCCCTGCTTGTGTTCCCTCCTGGCTGTGTGTCTCTCTGTCAAATAAATAAAATCTTTAAAAAAAAAAGTAAACAACAGGAGAACTTGAAGGGATCTAGGGTTGGAGTTTCATAGAGTGGGTGTGATTGATGCAGAGAAAGATAAAAAGTTTCAGTAAACATGTTTATGTATTTATTTTATTTATTTATTTTTTACAGTGATGATCTCATAATCTGTCGCCTCCGGGGGACCAGCCTCGGCAGAGATGTGGGTCCCAAACCACGTGATGTCTGGTAGGCGAATTAATGACTCGTACACGTACACGGAGATCTGATGCAAGCTGACAGACCCGAGGTCAGTCAGGAGAGACCTATGAAGCAGGCTCAGCCTCACACTCTGGATTTCTAGCTTTGGCTTTCTAGGTCTAGCTCTCTAGCTCCAGTTCTGGCCCTCTTGCTCTACTTCTCTCTCTTCTTCTGTCTCTCTTTGCTTCTTGCTCTCTCCTTGCATTGCTTCTGTCTCTCTTTTCAGGCTCTCTTGCTTTCTGTTTGCAGGCTCTCTGCCTGCCTCTCTTTGTCTCTCTTGACTGACAGGGGCCCCAGTCTTTTATTATTCAAAAGTGAGGAAGTTGGGTGGTGCAGTTAAATCTTTAACTGCTTTTCCACCCGCCCTAGATACAGGATTAGTATTGTTACTGCAGGGTACAGAGTGATTGCTTAAACTCACAGAAGTTGAGACCATTGAGGCAGAGGGATCAAGGAATACAGATAAGAGATACAGAGATATGATTACCGGAGGAGGATTAAATGGAACTATATGTCTTGGATAAACACACAAAGGACATATTGCCCCAGCCACAGGGTACATGGCTTTCTGGATTCTAGGTGGGGAAAACCCAGAGGGGCTTTCATTCACATTCACAGGTACCTCCACCAAAGTTTTCTGGTGGCTTGGGCATGGCAGGAGGGGCGGATCACCCATGTACCCGACAAGAATCCAGTAAAGATAGAGAAGGGATTAAATATATGATTTTGCAAATAGATAGAAGAAAGATAGGGTAAGTGGTCTTAGTCTCTTAGCAGAGATGGGGATCTTGGAGGACAGTGCCTGATATTTTGAGTGTAGGTATGCATGGCAGTCCAAGACAAAACTGGGCAGGATCTTTCAGTTCTAAGTTGACACCATCTTTTTCTCCCAAGATCTCACGTTTGCACCAGTCATTGAGTTCTTTGTTTCCTTTCTGAAAACAATTAAGCAGAATAATGTCTTTTTGCCCCTTCTTTATGATTTAAGAGACAAATTTGATTTAAATAAAAAATAAAATTTTTGAGAATCTCTGTTTTAGAAACTAGACTCTGACCCATCATATACCCATACATTCATCTATCCATCCTAATCCATCCTTAACATGACAGACTACCCTCCCTTCTCTGAAATCCCTGACTAAGAGACTAGACATAGAGACCATGGGCCATGTGTTCTTCTCCTGACATTGTTTCTTACTGTTCTCAGGCCACACTAGTATAGCATCACACCTATTGTCAAATGCTTGATCAACCTCCAACAACCTCCCACAGTCACATGGCTTCACCTAGTCTTCCTCTCTGCATGTGAATGTGTGTTTTTCACCACTTTATTACAAAATCTGACTTTATAATGTCAAGTAGCTGCAAATAATCATTAGCAGATATTCTATATCAAATCATAGATAACATATTTTGTGACTGGTTGGTTTCTCCATAAAGATAAGATCTCAATTAAAACAATGGAGCCTAGAGTGCCTGGGTGGCTCAGTGGGTTAAAGCCTCTGCTTTTGGCTAAGGACCTGATCTCAGGGTCCTAGCATTGAGGCCCGCGTCAGGCTCTATGCTCGGCCAGAAGCCTGCTTCCTCCTCTCTCTCTGCCTGCCTCTCTGCCTACTTGTGATCTCTCTCTCTGTCAAATAAATAAATACATAAAATCTTTAAAAAAATGGAGCCTAAAATTAAGTTTTTGCAAGAGTGCAAGGACATGTCTATTTTGTTGTATTCTGGCCAGTGGACCTGCACTATGTCGATTACATGATAGGGAGCTACTCAATAAATATCTATAGGATAAAGAGCTCATGGTTCACAACTATGGCTTATTCAAAGGACTAACGGTATCTAGAATATTACACATAGAGACATAAAATAGCAAATTCCATGATTTGTAGTAATAAAGCATAACTAAATGAGTAAAAGATGGATTGGATCAGGAAGACTATAAGATTCCTTGCAATTCTGAGGTTTTATGATTCTAGGAAGTCAGAGCAGGGTAAAATGGGAATCAGGGTGGGGATATTTGGATTTTGTGTGGATTACTTAGGCAGCTCAAATAGGCACACAAAGGCAGCACTGCTGAACCAGCTTTATCAGGGGCTCTATAGGCTATATTACTTCTCATCACAGGCATAGAGGTCCATAGTCACTACTGTTGCTAGAGAAGCTGATAAGAAGAGAGAGTCTGTCTGTGATCAGAGTCTAGCTTCCTGTCCTGGACACATAGCCACAGACTCAGATGAGGCACTGTGGAAAACATGTTCTAGAACTGCTGAGTTAGCACCTTCAGAAATCTACACCTACAACAAGCACACCAGATAACCCCTATGCTAGCATTGTAACCCATTGGTAGGTACAACACCACTGAAATCCTTCAGTGAGATGGTGAAACCCTGAGGTTTTGGGTCAGATTGGTCATACCCTAGTGTGTGTGGTTTGGGATTTATCACCCAACTCTGTTGAGACTTCTTTTCTATTGAAGACAATGCATATCACTTTAACTTCTACCCAGGAATCTTTGGACTAATGAGGTAGAGCATATGAAGAAATATTGAAAACTGGAGACTGTTGCTAATATAACAAGCCTCAGGATAGGAGTAACAGTGTGCCTAAGGTAATCAGGTGACTCAGAATTTGAGGTAAATCTTCAGTTGGTATTGGGGATATCTAGTAGCCAACTAACTTTCATGGCAACAAAGCAACTGTTAAGAAACTTAAAGTGAGCTCCAGCATTGCACTTTAATGTTAGAGCTTTGGGGAAACAGCACTGCTTTGCCAAACAGTGTGTGGGGTTCTCCAGAGTAGAACCAGTTTCTGGGAGACTGAGACTCTGCCCTCTCTGGATTAGTTAAGGCAGAGAGTAAACAGTCTTCCTCAGGAGAGCCTGGAGGATTCCTGCTTTGCTTTGAAGGTCAGGCCAATGACCTTCAAGTTCCTCTCCAGCTTTATAATTTGTCATGGTATTAACCTATAACTAAACTAACCAGGCACAGAGTCAGGCTGTTATTTTATATTATAATTTTCCATAAATTATTCAATGAAAACTTCAGTGCCTTAAAGAATTCTTAAACAATTCTTTAATCTAAATACAAATTTCACTGAAAATCACTAGGTTAAAAAGGACATTGTGTTTTGATGGAGTCAAAAGGGGGGGGGGAATGTTACCCTGAAAAATGTGTGGTTTTCCTTTTTAAGTCTTTTTGAAGAAACTAATGTAGCATTTCAAATCTGAGCTTTTGTTTCCCCATGGCAGTTCCTTCTACTGTACTCTGGATGATGGGAAGCCAGCAGTTCCAGCCCCAGAGCACATACCTACCAAAGAAAACAAAGTGCGGGTAGGACTGGTGTAAAAACTCTAAATGAAGGTACAGACAGATCCATCATATATAGTGAAAAGAAGGGCCATATGTATCCCAATGTTCATTGCAGCAATGGCCACAATCGCCAAACTGTGGAAAGAGCCAAGGTGTCCTTCAACAGATGAATGGATAAAGAAGATATGGCCCACATATACAACGGAATAGTATGCTTCCATCATAAAGGATGAATACCAACTTTTGTAGCAACATGGACCGGATTGGAAGAGATTACGCTGAGTGAAATAAACCAAACAGAGAAAGTCAAGTATCATATGGTTTCATTTACTTGTGGAGCATAAGGGGTAATATAGAGGACAGTAGGAGAAGGAAAGGAAATGAGAAGTGGGGTTAATCAGGGAGGGAAATGAAACTGGGAGACTTTGGACTCAGAAACAAACTGAGGGTCTTGGAGGTGAAGGTGGGGGGGGATGGGCAAGCCTGGTGGTGGTTATTGAGGGCACATGTTGCATGGAGCACTGGGCTTGGTACATAAACAATGAATGTTGGAACACTGACTAAAGAAAAAAAAGAAAAAAGAAATAAATAGAGACAGGGGAAAAAAGAATAGAGTTATTAGAATAGCTTTCTTTCTAACAAAGAAAACCAAATTGAATTACTGGAAAACCAGAAATAGAGGAAAACTTCCCTCAATTGATTGTGTGTGTGTGTGTGTGTGTGTGAGAGAGAGAGAGAGAGAGAGAGAGAGAGAGAGAGAGAGTGTGTGTATAAATATCAGACTTATTGATGAGAAAATTCACCTAAAATTAGTAACAAAGAAAGAATGTTCCTTCTCACTACTCTTATACAGCATCGTACTAGAAGTCAGCTAATACAATAACAAAAGGAAATAAAAGGCATACGGATTGAGAAGAGAAAAAGAAAACTGTACTTGCTCCCAGATTACATTATTGTCTATGTAGAAAATAGAAACAACAACAACAACAAAATATCCAAAATTAATAAGTGGTTATACAGGGTTATAGAATACAAGGTTAATTTGAAATAGTCAAATGTTTTCTTATTAACAGCAATGAATAATTGGGCTTTGAAATTAAAAATACCAAAAAAATATAATTCCATTTATTAGCATCAAAATGTGAAATACTTAGGTATTTCTCTAAACAACTATAACACTATAAGAACACATATAGAAATCTCTATGAGGAAAACTACAAAACTCTGATAAAATAAATTTTTAAAAAATTGAATGGTGGCTCAGTTAAGTGACTGCCTTTGGCTCAGGTCATGATCCCGGAGACCCGGGATTGAGCCCCACATTGGGCTCTCTGCTTGGCGGGAAGCCTGCTTCTCCCTCTCTCACTCCCTCTGCTTGTGTTCCCTCTCTGGCTGTGTTTCTCTCTGTCAAATAAATAAAATCTTTAATAAAAAAAATCGAATGAATGAAGAGGTAGTCCATGTTCATGGTTAGGAAGATTCCATATTGTCAAGATGTACATTCTTCTCATCTTGATTCAGTGAGAACCCAACCAAAATCTCAGCAAGTCATTTTGTGGGAATTGGCAAACCTATGAGAAGCAAAACACACATAATACTAATACAACACTGAAGGAGAATAGTTAGAGGACTGATACTACCCAACAAAAATCAAGACAGTGTGGTATTAACAAAAGAATAGACAACAGATAAATGGGACAGAATAGAAGGCCCAGAAACAGACCCACACAAAAAATAGTCAACTGATCTTTGACAAAGGAATAAAGATAATTCAACAGAGAAAGAAACATTTTCAATGAAAGGTGTTACAACAACTGGGCATCCCCATGGTGGGAAGGGGGATGAAAAAAGAAAAGAAAAGGGAGGAAGGAAGGAAGGAAGGAAGGAAAAAGAAAAGCAAGCAAGAAAGAACTGAGTTTTTAATTTTCTCCAAAATGAATTAAAAATGAATCATGAATAGACCTAAATGTTGAACATACAAATACAAAAATACTAACATAGGAGATAAAATCTAGATGAACTTAGGGTCAGTGCTGACTTCTTAGATATAACACCAAATCTATGAAAGAATAAAATTGATAATTTGGACTCAAAATTAAAAACTGTTGAACAGTGTGTGTGGTGAGAGTGAGCATCCCTGTTGTGTTCTTGGTTTGAAAGGAAAGGCCCTCAGCTTTTCCCCATTGAGATTTATATTTGCTGTGGGCTTTTCATAGATTTTTTTAAAAAACCTTTCATTTATTTATTTGACAGAGAGAGAAATCGCATGTAGGCAGAGAGGCAGGCAGAGAGAGAAGGAAGCAGGCTCCCTGCGGAGCAGAGAGCCCCATGCGGGCTTTGTTCCAGGACCCTGAGATCATGACCTGATTCAAAGGCAGAGGCTTTAACTCACTGAGCCACCCAGCGCCCTGTAATTCTCCTTTTTGATGGGGTCTTTGCCTGGTTTTGGGATCAGGGTAATGCTGGCCTCACAGAAGGGATTTGAAGGTTTTCCTTCTGTTTCTATTTTTTGAAACAACTTCAGGAAAATAGATATTATTTCTTCTTTGAACGTTTGGTAGAATTCCCCAAGGAATCCATCAGGCCCTGGACTCTTATTTTTGGGATATTTTTGATGACTTCTTCAATCTCCTTATTGGTTATGGGTCTGTTCAGGTTTTCTATTTCTTCCAGTTTCAGTCTTGGTAGTTTATAGATTTCCAGGAAGGCATCCATTTCTTCCAGGTTGCTTAATTTATTGGCATATAATTGATAATAATTTCTGATGATTGTTTCTATTTCCTAGGTGTTAGTCTTGAGCTCTCCCTTTCATTCAAAAATGGGCAGAAGACATGAATAAACACTTTTCCAAAGAAGATATAAAAATGGTTAACAGACACATGAAAAAAAATGTTTAACATCATTACCTATCAAGGAAATTAAAATCAAAACCACATTAAGATATCACTTTACATCAGTTAGAATGTAAAAAATTACAAGACAAGAAATGACAAATTTTGGAGAGGTTGTGGAGAAAGAGGAACCCTCTTACACTGTTGGTGGAATGCAAGTTGGTAGTCACTTTAGAAAACTGCATGGAGTTTCCTCAAGAGATTATAAATAGACTTACCCTCTGACACTGCAATTGCACTACTGGATATTTACCCCAAAGATTCAAATGTAGTGAAAAGAAGGACTGTATGCACCTCAATGTTCATTGCAGCAATGTCCACAATAGCCAAACTGGAAGAAGCTAAGATGCCCTTCAGTGGATGAATGGATAAAGATGTGGTCCATATAGACAATGGAATGTTACTCAGCTGTCAGAAAGGATGACTACCTAATATTTGCATCAATATGGATGGAACTGGAAGGGATTATTATAAGTGAAATAAGTCAAGCAAAGAAAGATAATTATATGGTTTCACTTATATGTGGAATATAAGAAATAGCATGGAGGACATTAAGAGAAGGAAGGGGAAAATGAAGTGGGGGGAATCAGAAGAGATGAACCATGAGAGATTATGGACTCCAGAAACAAACTGAAGGTTTTAGAGGGGAGGGAGGTGGGGGAATGGGTGAGCACTGTGATGGGTATTAAGGAGCGCACATATTGCATGGAGCCCTGGGTGTTATATGCAAACAATGAAACATGGATCACTACATCAAAAACTAATGATGTACTATGTGGTGTCTAACATAATAAAAATTATAAAAAAATAAAATATGGAGAATATTTGAAAAAAATAATGGCAATGATGCATTAACACAGAGTTCAACTATTCATTTTATCTCATTTTTCTTATGTTTTTATTCAAATTCCAGTTAGTTAATATACCATGTAATATTAGTTTCAGGTATACAATATAGTGATTCAACACTCCCATATAATACCCAGTGCTCATCACAACAAGTGCACTCTTCAATACCCATCACCTACTTAACATATTCAACTGTTCAATTTAAATCAATGCACTTGACAGCTACAGTGTCACTGTGGAAAAACCATAGAATGATAAATCTTTAAACATGGGTATTAATGCAGAGGATATTTACTTAGCTGGAGGTGATGTTTCTTGCCAAGATTAGAAATTTGAAGTTTTCTTTAAAGTCTGCATCTAACCCACAACCCTCACCTCCATGCACTGGTCTTTGGGAACTTGATCCTGAAATGTCTTAGGTTAGCATATGGGGTTTGGATCATAAGTTGAGAAGAGTGATATTCTGGGTGGTGAAATGTTGGAGAGAGATCAGAGGACATGGAAGCAAGTGTCCATTTTTCCTATTGATCCATTGTTTTCATCTGTTTATTTTTAGCAAATATATGTAGTAAATAAAAAAATAAAACTCCTAGTTGGCTGTTTGACTTTTTTCCCCTGGGATATGAGTGAATTTATAGGAACTGATTCTGACTTAGGTTTCAATTTGCTTAGGTAGGCTACCAAGACATTAGAACTACTTTCCAAGGAAGAAAAACACTTAAGCCAGTGTGAACCGGTGATTTCCTAGCTTTGATTCTGTTCTTTGAAAGCCTTCCCCACCCCTATCAGAGACGCGCTCTTCATCATCTCCAGTTTGGTGTCGCCATGTTTGAATCAATATCATCTCAAATCAACTCTTGAAAATAGTAAAAAATGACCAAATACTCCCAATCTGTGAAATAGATCGTTAAGATGATGAAAAGACAAACCACTAAACAGGGGAAAATATTTGCGAAACACATCTGATAAAGGGCTGGTACCCAAATATACAAAAAAACCCTCTTAAAACTCACTAATAAAGCAAACTACCCAGTTACAGAATGGGCAAATGATCTTGACAGACATTTCACTAAAGAAGATAACCATGCAGCATATAGGCACATGGAGACATGCTCAACATCATCTGTCATCAGAAAATCGCAAATTAAGATGATAATTCCATATTACCACACACCTACTAGATATATAAAACAAAAAAAAATACTCCAACTCCAAATACTGACAAGGGTGTGGAGCGGCAGTGACATTGATTCATTACCGATGGGAATGCAAAATGGTGTAAACTTTGGAAGACAAGTTTGTCAGGTTCCTAGAAAACTAAAGATATTCTTACTATCTGACCCAGAAGTTGAACTTTTTGGAACTTACCCAATTAAGATTAAAAAAAGAAAGAAAGAAAAACAACAACAATGACAAAGAAAAACACAAATGTCTACAGAAAACGCAAATGCTTATAGGGGTTCTATTCATCGCCAAAACATGGAATCAACCAAGATATCCTTCAATAGGTGAAGTGATAAACAAACTGTGGTATATCCCAGCAATGGAATATTACTCAATGATGAAAATAAACTATCAAGCCAGGAAAAGACATGGAGGAAACTTAAATGGAAAGAGTGAAAGAAACTAATCTGAAAATGTAGCATATTGATTAATAACTCCAAATAGGTGACTTTTAGTGTAGTGAAACTATTCTGTGTGATACGGTAATGATAGATACATACCATCATTCATTTGCCAAATCCTACATAATGTGCAAGACAAAGGGTGAACCCCAATGTAGACTATGGAGCTTACTTAAAGATAATGTATCAATAGTAGGTTGTTGATTGTACAAATGTACCACAATAATGCAAGATGTTGATAATGGAAATCATGTGTTGGAGGTGACAGGATATATGGGAACTCTGTACTTTCTACTTCTTTTTTGTCAACTTACAAACTGCTCTGGAAAAGTCTATTAAACACAAACAAATAAAATTATTGAAATTCACTGAGATGTGACAGTGAGTAAATAGCAATTTTTACCATATTTAATAGGTTGTATTTAGTACTTCAATCAAAGGGGATAAAAACCAGAAAATAACTGGTAACTTACATAATTTTCTAGAATTTATCAAGCCCTTATTTTTGTATAATGGATTTGGGGGAACATTTTGACACATACAGAATTACAGAAAAATGAAAATTTATAGACTGGTTTGCCTGATGACAAATAAGTCAAGATTAATTCAAATAGTTAAGTATGTTGACAAATATGTTCCCAGAATAGTGCTAACAAAGTGGTAGGAAGTTTGTGGTCCATCCTAAAAGTGGAATAAAAAATAGATATAATAAAAATACAGAGAACTAAGAATTACTTCCAGTCTGAAGTATCAGGATAGGACTGAAGTTTGATCTAATAAAAAAATCTGATGGGAAAATAAAAGAATTACAGGCAAAAACAGGGAGGGACTGTAACAAAGAAGTAGAAAGAAATATGACATGAAAAGAAATGTGGAAATGCATATCTCATGGTTCAAGGTCAGAAACGTGGAGAGTTCTTGCCAAAAAAAGACAGTAGTTCCAAGGAACTCCCAATATAAGATTCATTATTATGAGTCAAGCAAGACCACCAGGTAGAGCAGAAGCAAGAGTGGGAGTGCACATGATCAAATGTGGGAGGAGAATGAGTCAAAAGACAGTTGGGACTTCAAGGGAGACTTCAAACATTTCAATACAACCATATCCTGAAGTTTTAACCACAGAAATAAGAGCCAAAGGGCGCTTCATAGTAAATTTTTTGAAGTAGCTTGAAGGATATTTTCTAAGTTAAGAACAAAATGAGCAATAGTACATAAATGTTAGGACATTACAACAATTTATTTGGCAAGTATAGTATGTAAAATGACTTGAATAGCACTGCGGTTTTCATGGAAACTAATGGTGACATTTTTTAACAGCTTTAGTGAAAGCTGTTAATAAATAAAATAAATCTCTTAATAAAAGATAATCCATATACTATAAAATTCATCTATTCAAAATACACAAGTCAGTGATTTTTTTTTAACTGTATTCATAGAGTTTGCAAATGTCACAGAACTATAATTTGGGAACATTTTTATCACCTTCAAAAGAAACTGTGTGCTATCAGTAGTCACTGCTCTTTACTCCAAGCACTAACACAGGCAACTGTATCCCTTTTATATCACCAAATAATATCCGGCTGTGAGGATACACCACCTTGTTTGCCAGTTCTTAACTTGATGCACGTTTGAGTTATTTCCAATTTTGTCTATTATGAATGGTGTTGTGATGAGCATTAACCTCAAGTTTTATTGTGAATATTTGTTTTCATTTCTTTGGTATATACCCAGGAAATAAATTTCTGGGTAATGTAGTTAACATGCATTTAACTTTTGGAAGTTAAACTGCTTTCCAAGTGACTGCATCATTGCATCTTTCCCTGGAATGTATCAGAGTTCTGATTTCTCTATATCCTTGACAACAATTGTTATTTATCTTCACCGGATTATTGTAGACTTTTTATCTATAATATCATGTCAATGTAAGTAGAATATTCTTGCTTTCTCCTATCCAATCTGATTTTTTTTTTCTTCCAGGCTAAAGTCCCCAGGATGTTGTTAAATAAATATAATAAAATAATAAAAATTAATAAATAAAAGAATCAAGGGAAAAAATTCTTATATTCTCCTTGACCATAGACAGAAAGTATTCTGCACTTCACTATTAAATATGGTGTTGCATGTGGGTTTTTGTAGATGCCCTTATCAGTTTGAGGCAGTTTCCTTCTTTTCCTAAATTTTTGTCATGAAAAGATGTTGGTTGTTGTTTTAATTTTTCTGCGTCTACTGAGATGGTCATTTCAAATTTTCATTGTTGTTGTTTTGGACACCTGGATGGCTCAGTTGGTTAAGCCATGGGAGTGCCTTGGCTTTGGCTCAGGCCATGATCATGGAGTCCCAGGATGGAGTCCCACGTTGGGCTCCCAGATCTGTGGAATATCTACTTCTCCCTCTGACCTTCTCCCCTCTCATGCTCTTTCTCACTCCCTCTCTCTCAAATAAATAAATAAATAAATAGACAGATAAATAAATAAAATATTTAAAATTTTTTGTTTTATTTGTATTGTGTATGATATTAATTTACTTTTGGATGAGAAATCTGCCATACATTCCTGAGGAGAATTCCTCTTGGTTATGTCACATAAAAATGTTTACATGTTACTGGTTTGTTAAATTTTTAACAAGAGGATGCCTGGGTGACTCAGTGGGTTAAGGCCTCTGCCTTCGGATCAGGTCATGATCTCAGGGTCCTGGGATCGAGGCCCGCATCAAGCTCTCTGCTCAGCAGGGAGCCTGTTTCCTCTGCTCTCTCTGCCTGTCTCTCTGCCTATTTGTGATCTCTCTCTGCCAAATAAATAAATAAAATCTTTTAAAAAGAATGTCTATTAAAAAAAAAGAAATATTGCTCTATAAGGCTTTTTTTATTTAGAAATTTGATTTGAATTAAGTTGCCATATAAAAGAGGCAGTAGGAGGCATGTTTTAAACACTATCATACCACTGTGACAAAAACAAACAAACAAAAACCAACTGATTAACAGGGAGAAAAACTATGACTATGCCTTTTTAAAATTAGAATAATTGCATATTCACATGCTGTTTCAAGAAATAATTGCAGGGAGATTCCTCATAAACTGTGTCCAGATTGCCCTAATAGCAAAATTTTGCAAAACAGTAGTATAATAACACAACCAAGAATTTTTTTTAAGATTATTTATTTATTTATTTGACAGAGATAGATCACAGATAGGCAGAGAGGCAGGTAGAGAGAGAGGAGGAAGCAGGCTCCCTTCCAAGCAGAAAGCCCAATGTGGGACTCGATCCAAGGGCCCTGAGATCATGATCTGAGCTGAAGGCAGAGGTTTTAACCCATTAAGCCACCCAGGCACCCCCATAACCAAGATATTTACCTTGATATAATTTACTGATATTATTCCGATTTCCCAGTCTTATTGCACTTGTGTGTGTATGTATGCATACATATGTGAATTTGTTTGTGTGTGTGTATTAAGTACTTTAATTTTTCCACCTACATATGCCTGTATAACTATTACTATAGTCAAGATCCAATACATAATGGTCCCTCCTTGAACTTTTATAAACACACCTACCTCTGTTCCTATCCCTAAGCCATGGCGATCACTAATTTATTCTTCCTTCTAAGAGCTTGTCATTTCAAAAGTATATAAATTTTTATCATACATCATGTATCCTTCGGGAATTTTTATTTTTTAACTCAGCACAATCCATTGGATATTAGTTGATGTTATTCAGTGTTATTTATAGTATCTTTTAACTGATGAGTAGTAGTCCACATAATATGTGTATCACAGTTTGTGTGAATATTTACATGTTTAAAGACATCTGAGCTACTCCCAGGCTCACCAGACAAGGGATGTCATTTCCACCTCTGTGTCTCCTGGATCCACCTGGCCTGGCTGGGCAATTAAGCTTGAGCACTCCTCCAGTGTAGACAAGCTGTGTGCAACTCAGTGGACAGTGGCCCTTGAAGAGTTAGCTCCAAGAAATTTAATTAGACCTTTGGGAGGTTCAAGGACATACCCAAGGTCATTAGTTGTTTAATGGAGGAAGGCCACAGGAGCACTGCCTCCCTGACTTTGAACCCCAGCCCTCTGTCCTCCCCCAGCTGCTTTAACAGGCTCCTAGAAGCCTTGAGATGGGAAAGGTAACAGTCCTCAGCCACCACAGGAGCCAAGACTTAGAAGACTGTCCGGGAGGGTGGGGACTGTGAATTTACTGATTTTATTCTTTTGCATATACTAAGTTAACCTGAGCATTTTTTATTAAGGATCCTAATACCATCTCTAATGTATACCCAGAGATCTTGGCTATTAATAATAAAGCTGCAATCAACATTTATGTGCAGTTTTTTTGTGGGAATATAAGATCTCATTTCTTTGGGATACATGCCCAGTAGAATAATTGCTTGGTTATATGGTAATTTTGCAATTTTTTTAGAAAACTCTAAAACTGCATTCTTCAGTGGTTATATGATCAATACATGAGTGATCTACTTTCACTGTTTTTTTTATTTTAACCTAATTTTTCTTATTCCACTTTTAAAAACATTTAGCAATTTTCTGTAGATATTATGGACATGCATTGTCATGTGGTTCATGTATATCCTCAGTCACATAGCAGATGATAAGCTTTTCCTGAGTAAATATTGTACTTCATCTTGATATAATCTTTTTCTATGTGTTTATTTATTTATTTTTATTTTATTTTTAAAGGTATTTTTTTCCAGCATTTAATGCTGTAATTGTTTTTTGTTTTGTTTTATTTATTTTGTTATTATTTTTAATTTCTACTTTATTTTATTATATTCAAATAATTTTTTGTGTAATATTATTTTATCTTTTCAGTACTTTAATTCTAGTTAATTACAATTATAGTAGTTTCAGATACACAATATAGTGACTCAACACTTCCATAAAACACCCAGTGCTCAGCGCTCATCACAAGTGCACTTGTCTCACCTGTCCTCACGGCCATCTCCTCTCTGGTAACCATCAGTGCATTCCTTTATATATAGAAACATGTCTTTATTCATTCATCTATTGATGGACATTAGGACTGCTTCTGTAATTTGGCTAAAGTAAATAATACTGCTATGAACATAGGGGTGCATGTATCTTTAGAATTAGTGTTTTTGTATTTTGGGGGTAAATACCCAGGAGTCTGATTACTGGATTGTAGGATAGTTCTATTTTTAACTTTCTGAAGAACCTCCAAACTGTTCTCCAGAGTGGCTGCATCAGTTTGCATTCCGAACAATGTAAAAGGGTTGCCCTTTTTCCACATCTTCAAGAACACCTATTGTTTCTTGTGTTGTTGATTAGACATTCTGAGAAGTGTAAGGTGATGTCTCATTGTAGTCTTGATTTACATTTCCTTGGTGTTGAGTTATGTTGAGCATTTTTTCTTGTATCTGTTGGCCATCTGTCTGTCTTCACTGGAGAAATGTCTGTTCATGTCTTCTGCCCATTTGTATTCAGATTATTTGTTGTTTTGGGGGCTGAGTTTGCCGGGAGCCAACCCCAGCAACAGTCAAAGCATTCCAGAAGGTGGGGACGGCGTCGGCGATACGAAATGAGAGAGCCCCGAAGATTCTTTTCCGATCACCTGCCAGGCATCTCTGCCTTGCTGGTTCTCAGTGTCTTTATTTATAGGCAACAAGTTAAAGCTTCTCATGAAGGAAAATTTTTTTACAGAGAGTGAGTTTTGATTACACAGTGTCTTTGTTAGAGAAACATAGTGCTTTGATCAGTGAAACATGTTTTTGCAGGTGCAGCTATCTACAGTTCAGAGTTAACTCCTTAAACCAAACCAAGGACATGTTATTCAGTAAGGTTTTTTACAGTTCTTACATTTGGTGCCTAGACAGTAAAGGGTAGAGTAATGATCTGGTGTTTTTTAAGCAGGTTTTACAAACAAGAAGGCAATTGAAAAGCTTAGAGGAGTTGTGGACAAAGTTTTGGCTACTTTTTAATACAATGACCAAAAGTTAGTCTGTCTGGCATCAAGGAGAAAGATAACTTATTTTGCAAAGGTAAAAGCACTTGTTTAAGCCTGTTTTCCATGACTGGGTACAGAACTCTTTATTTATGGATCCTTTGTGTGCGTGGCAATGTCCTTGTTAGTATAGTTTTATTTCTTATATTAAGCCCTTTATTTAACCATTTAAGAGCCCTGACAATCTCCTCCACAGATCTGTAGGATATTTAAGATTAAGCTATTTTTAATGATGGTAAGTAGAAACAAAAGCAATTTTGCTACACACCAGACATGGTTTTTAAATGTCAAGCATTCCGTACAAAGAATGGCAAACAAGCAGGGTGGGGAAACTACTGCCCCATGCACACTCCTCACGCTTTGTGGGAGGGTCGGTGCTCCGTGCCTTGGGGAGGGAAATCACCTAACTGACCATGCAGGTGGCTTATGGCATGACTTAGTAAGTTTTTTATTTTTGGATATTAACTCTTTATTCAATATGTCATTTACAAATATCTTCTCCTATTCCGTAGGTTGCCTTTTAGTTTTGTTGATTGTTTCTTTACTATGCAGAACTTTTTCTTCTGTTGAAGCTCCCAATAGTTTATTTTTGCTTTTGTTTCCCTTGCCTGGACAGACATATCTAGAAAAGTGTTGTTACTGCTGATGTCATAGACCTTACTGTGTGTGCTCTCTTCTAGGATTTTTATGGGTTTGGATCTCCCATTTAGGTCCTTAATCCATTTTGAGTTTATTTTTGTGCATGGTGTAAGAAAGTGGTCCAGTTTAATTCTTTTGCATGTTGCTGTCCAGTTTTCCCACATAATTTGTCGAAGATACTATCTTTTTCTCATTGGATATTCTTTCCTACTTTGTCAAGGATTAATTGACCATACAGTTGTGGGTTTATTTCTGTGTTTTCTACTCTGTTCCATTAATCTATGTAGCTATTTTTGTGCCAGTACCATATTGTTTTGATTGCCACCGTTTTTTTTTACTTTAAATTTATTTTATTTTTTCAGTGTTCCAAGATTCATTGCCCATGCCCCACACCCAGTGCCCCATGCAATAGGTGCTCTCAGTACCCACCACCAGGCTCTCCCATCCCCTAACCCCCTCCCTCCAAGTCCCTCAGTTTGTTTCTGTGTCCAAAGTCTCTCATGTTTCATTTCTGTCCCTGAATTACCCTATTTCCCATTTACTTTCCTTCTCCTACTGTCTTCTATATTACCCCTTATACACCACAAGTGAGTGAACCATGTGATACTTGACTCTCTCTACTTGGCTTATTTCACTCAGCATAATCTCCTCCAGTCCTGTCCATGTTGATACAGAAGTTGGATATTCATCCTTTCTGATGGAGGTGTAGTATTCCATTGTATATATGTACCACATCTTCTTTATCCATCCATCTGTTGAAGGGCACCTTGGCTCTTTCCACAGTTTGGTGATTGTGGCCATTGCTGCTATGAACATTGGGGTACATATGGCCCTTCTTTTCACTATATCTGTATCTTTGGGGTAAATGCCCAGTAGTGCAATTGCAGGATCATAGAATAGTTTTATTTTTAATTTTTAAAGGAATCTCCACACTGTTTTCCAAAGCGGCTGCACCAATAACTTGAAGGCTGGAAATGTAAGACCTTCAGCTTTGCTTTACTTTTTCAAATTTGCTTTGACTATATGGGGTCTCTTGTGGTGCTGTATTAATTTTAAGACTGTTATAGCTCTGTGAAAAATGCTGTTCAATTTTTATAGGGATTGCATTGAATTTACAGAATTCTTGGGTAGCATACATATTTTAACAATTTTTATTCTTCTAATCATTGAACATGGAATGTCTTTCCATTTGTGTCATCTTCAACTTCTGTCATCAACATTTAATAGTTTCAAGTACAGGTTTTTCACCTCTTTGGATAGGTTTAATCATAGGTATCTTATTATTTTGGCTGCAATTATAAATGGGATTGCTTTCTTAATTTTTCTTTTCTTCCTTTTTGGTGTATGGAAATGCAACAGATTTTTGTACATTGCTTTAGTATCCTGTGGCTTTACTGAATTCATTTATCAACTTAGCAGTATTTTGGTGGTATTTGGGTTTTCTATATATAGTATCTTGTCATCCACAGATAGTGAAAGTTTAACATCTTCTTTACTGACTCGAAAGCCTTTTATTTTTTTGTTGTCTGATTGCTGTGGCTAGGAGTTCCAGAACTATGTTGAATAAAAGTGGAGAAAGTGGATATCCTTATCTCATTCCTGAGCTTTGGGGAGAAGCTCTCAGTTTTTCCCTATTGAGTATGATGTTGGCTGTGGGTTTTTCACATGTGACCTTTCCTTATGTTGAGATATGTTTCCTCTAAGTCTGCTTTGTTGAGGGTTGTTTTCATGAATGGATGTTTACTTTGCCAAATGCTTTTTTCATCTATTGAAATAACATAAGTCTTTATCCTTTCTCTTATTGATATGCTATATCACAATGACTGATTTGTGAATATTGCATTCCAGTCATAAATCTCATTTGATCCTGGTGAATAATGTCCTTTTTTAAAAAAAGATTTTATTTATATATTTGACAGAGAGAAACACAGATAGAGAGGAAACACAAGTAGGGGGAGTGGGAGAGGGAGAAGCAGGCTTCCTGCTGAGCAGGGAGTCTGAAACAGGGCTTGATCCTAGGACTCCAGAATCATGACCTGAGCCGAAGGCAGACACTTAACTAATGAGCCACCGGGGCACCCCTGAATAATGTCTTTTAACGTATCTTTGGATCCTGTTTGCTACTATTTTGTTGGAGATTTTTGCATATATTTTCGTCAGAGATATTGGCCTCTAGTGTTGTCTTTATCTGGTTTTGGTATTAGAGACACTGGACTCATAGAATGAGTTTGGAAGTTTTCCTTCTTCACTATTTTGGATAGAGAAAATAGGTATTAACTCTTCTTTAAATGTTTGGTAAAATCTATCTGTAAAGCCATCTGGTCCTGGACTTTTGTTCACTGGGAGTTTTTGATTACTGTTTCAATTTCCTTGCTGATATGAGGTGACATTGCCTTGCAGGGTTGATCTGCATTTCCTTAATGATGGTGGTTTTGAGCATCTCTTCATGTACCTATTGGACTACTACTACTACTACTACTACTTGCTATTGAATTGTATGACTTTCTTATATTTTATGGATATTAAGTCCTTATCAGATATATGGTTTTCTCTCATATCTCCCATTCCAAGAGTTGACTGTTTTGTTCATTGTTTCTTTTGCTATTTAGTGGTTTTTAAGTGATGTAGTCTATTCATTAATTTTTATTTTTGTTATCATACCCCCAAAATCGTTTCTCAAACCAGTGTCAAGGAGATTTTTCTCTATCTTTTTTCCTACAATTTTTACAGTTTTGGCTCATATATTTAAGTTCTTAACACAGTTTTAGTTGACTTTTATGAGTGGTGTAAAATGAGGCTCAATATTATTGTTTTGCTTGTGAATATCCAGTTTTCACAGCACTACTTTTTAAAAACTCTATTTGTTCCCCATAGTGTATTCTTGGCTCTCTTGTGAAATATTAGTTAATCACATATTTATCGGTTTATGTTGGGTGTCTCAATTCTATTTCCATTGGCCTATGTGTCTGTTTTTATGCCAGATTGCTATAGGTTTGTAGTTGGAGATCAGAAAATATGATGTCTCTGACTTTGATCTTCTTTCTTAGGATTGCTTTGGTTCTTTCAGGTTTTTTTGTGGTTTCACACAATTTTAAGGACTTTTTTTCTATTAATGTGAAAAATATCATTGGAGTTTTTTTTATCACATCATTCTATTTTTTCAGTATTCCAATATTCATTGTTTATGCCCCACACTCAGTGCTCTATGCAATATGTGCCCTCCTTAATACCCACCACCAGGCTCATCCAATTCCCCCACCATCTCCCTTCAAAGACACTCAGTTTGTTTCTGAGCCCAAAGCCTCTCATGTTTCATCTCCTTCCCTAGTTTACCCCAATTCACATTTCTTTTCCTTCTCCTACTGTCCTCCATATTACTCCTTATGCTCCACAAGTAAGTGAAACCATATGATATTTGACTTTCTCTGCTTAGCTTGTTTCACTCAGCATAATCTCCTCCAATCTGGTCCATGTTGCTACAAAAGTTGGGTATTCATCCTTTCTGATGGAGGCGTAATATTCCATTGTATATATGGACCACATCTTCTTTATCCATTCATCTGTTGAAGGGAACCTTGGCTCTTTCCACAGTTTGGTGATCATGACCATTGCTGCAATGAACATTGGGGTACACATGGCCCTTCTTTTCACTACATCTGTATCTTTGGGGTAAATACCAAGTAGTGCAATTGCAGGGTCATAGGGTAGCTCTATTTTTAATTTTTTAAGGAATCTCCACAATGTTTTCCATAGCAGCTGCAACAACTTGCATTCCCACCAACAGTGTAAGAGGGTTCTCCTTTCTCCACAGCCTCTCCAACACTTGTTGTTTCCTGACTTGTTAATTTTGGCCATTCTGACTGGTGTAAGTTGGTATCTCAGGGTGGATTTGATTTGAATTTCCCTGATAGCTAGTGATGATGAACATTTGTTCATATGTCTGTTAGCCATTTGTATATCTTCTATGGAGAAGTGCCTCTTCATGTGTCCTGCCCATGTTTTGTTGTGATCATTTTCTTTTTGGATGTTGAGTTTCAGTAGTTCTTTATAGACCTTGGATATCAGCCCTTTGTCTGTAGTGTCATTTGTAAATATCATCTCCCATTCCATGGGTTGCTTCTTTGTGTTGTTGACTGTTTCCTTTGCTGTGCAGAAGCTTTTTATTTCGATGAAGTCCAAAAGTTCATTTTTGCTTTTAGTTTCCTTTGCCTTTGGAGACTTGTTTTGAAAGAAGTTGCTGTAGCCAATGTCAAAGAGGTTACTGCCTATGTTCTCCTCTAGGATTTTGATGGATTCCTGCCTCATGTTTAGGTCTTTCATCCATTTTGAGATTCTCTTGGTTTGTGGCATAAGAGAATGGTCTACTTTCATTCTTCTATACCTACTTGTCCAATTTTCCCAGCCCCATTTATTGAAGAGACTGTGTTTTTTCCAGTGAATATTTTTTCCTGCTTTGTTGAAGATTATATGACCATAGATTTGTGGGCCCATATCTGGACTCTGTTCCATTGGTCTATTTGTCTGTTTTTGTGTCAGTACCATGCTGTCTTGTTGATCACAGCTTTGTAGTAAATCTTGAAATCAGGTAACATGATGCCCCCAGCTTTGTTTTTCTTTTTTGACATTTCCTTAGGAATTCAGGGTCTTTTTTGAGTCCATATAAATTTAAGACTGTTTGTTCCAGTGCTTTCAAAAAAATGGCGGAATTTTGATCAGAATGGCATTGAAAGTATAGATTGCTCTGGGCAGTATAGACATTTTGACAATGTTTATTCTTCCGATCCATGAGCATGGAATGCTCTTCCATCTTTTTGTGTCTTCTTCAATTTCTTTCATGAGTGTTCTGTAGTTCCTCAAGTACAGATCCTTAACTTCTTTGGTTAGGTTCATTCCTAGTTATCTTATGGTTTTTGGTGCTATAGTAAATGGAACCAATTCTCTGATTTTCCTTTCTATAGTTTCATTGTTAGTGTATAAGAATGAAACTGATTTCTGCGCACTGATTTTGTATCCTGCCACATTACTGAATTGTTGTATGAGTTCTAGTAGTTTGGGGGTAGAGTCCTTGGGTTTTCCACATAGAGTATCATGTCATCTGCAAAGAGAGAGAATTTGACTTCTTCTTTGCCAATTTGGATACCTTTTATTTCTTTTTGTTGTCTGATTGCTGTTGCTAGGACTTCTAACACTATGTTGAACAATAGTGGTGAGAGTGGGCATCGTTGTCTTGTTCCTGATCTCAGATGGAAGGCTGTCAGTTTCTCCCCATTGAGAATGATATCCAGGGTGGGTTTTTCATAGCTAGATTTTATGAGGTTGAGGAATGTTCCCTCTCTCCCTACACTTTGAAGAGTTTTAATCATGAACAGATGCTGTATTTGTCAAATGCTTTTTCTGTATCAATTTAGAGGACCATGTGGTTTTTCTCTCCTATTGATTCATTTTATCATGTTGATTTATTTGTGAATGTTGAATCGCCCTTGCATCCGAGGGATAAATCCCACTTGGTTAGTGGTGGATAATTTTATTAATGTACTGTTGGATCCTATTAGCAAGGATCTTGTTAAGAATCTTTGCATCCATATTCATCAGGGATAGTGATCTGAAGTTCTTCTTTTTGATGGGGTCTTTGTCTGATTTGGGGATTAGAGTAATGCTGGCTTCATAGAAAGAGTCTGAAACTTTTCTGAAACTTTTCCTTCAGAAAAGTTTCTATTTTCTGAAAAAGTTTCAGGAGAATAGGTGTTATTTCTTCTTTGAATATTTGGTAGAATTCCCCAGGGAATTCATCAGGTCTTGGGCTCTTGTCTTTTGGGAGGTTTTTGATCACTGCTTCAATCTCCTTACTAGATATTGGTCTATTCAGATTACCAATTTCTTCCTGTTTTAGTCTTGGAAGTTTATAGGTTTCAACGATTGCATCCATATCTCCTAGGTTGTTTAACTTATTGGCATAAAACTGTTGATAGTAATTTATGATGATTGTTTCTATTTCCTTGGTGTTGGTCGTGATCTCTCCCCTTTCATTCAGAATGTTATTTGGATCTTCTCCTTTTTCTATTGGATTAGTTTGGCCAATGGTTTATTGATATTATTAATTCTTTCAAGGAACCAGCTTCTAGTTTCGTTGATGTGTTCTACTGTATCTCTTGTTTCTAATTCATTGATCTATGCTCTAATATTAATTATTTCCTATTTTGTGTGTGGAGTTGGCTTAATTTATTTTTTATTTTCCTGTTCTTTAAGGTGTAATGAAAATTGGTCTATTTGGGATTTTTCAGTATTTTTTGAGTAAGGCTTGGATGGCTATGTGTCCTCCTTAGGACTGCCTTCACTGTATCCCACAGGTTTTGGACCAATGTGTCTTCATTTTCACTGGTTTCCATGAGATGTTTCAATTCTTCTTGGATTTCCTGGTTGATCCACAGATTCTTGAGCAGGATAGTCTTTAGCTTCCAAGTGTTTGAATTCCTTCTGAACTTTTTGTTGTGGTTGAGTTCCAGTTTCAAGGCATTGTTGTTAGAGAATATGCAGGGAATAATCTCATTCTTTTGATATCAGTTGAGTCCTGATTTATGACCTAGTATGTGGTCTATTCTGGAGAAAGTTCCATGTTCACTCAAGAAAAATGTGTATTCTGCTATTTTAGGGTGGAATGTTCTGAATATATCGATGAGATCCATCTGGTCCAAAATGTCATTTAAAGCTCTTGTTTCTTTGTTGATTTTCTGTTTAGATGATCTGTCCATTGCTGAGAGTGGTGTGTTAAGATCTCCTACAATTAATGTATTTGTATCAATATGACTCTTTATTTTGCTTAACAGTTGACTCATGTAGTTGACTGCTTCCATGTTGGGGGCATAAATATTTACAATTGTTAGATCTCTTTGCTGTATAGACCCTTTAAGAATGATGTAGTGCCCTTCTGTGTCTCTGACTGCAGATTTTAGATGAAAATATAATTTGTCTGATATGAGAATTGCTACCCCGGCTTTCTTTTGAGGACCATTGGCATGAAAGATGGTCCCCCATGCCTTCACTTTCAGTCTGGAATTGTCTTTAGATTCAAAACCTGTCTCCTGTAGACAGCATATGGATGGGGCCTGTTGGTTTAGCAAGCCCTGTCCAGGCACAGGGTTGCAGACTAGTTTTTGGAGTTTTAGACCATTCACATTGAGAGTGATTATTGATAAGTAGATTTTGATTGACATCATATTCCTTGTGAAGTTCTTGTTTCTATAGATTACCTCTGTAAATTTCTGTTCTCTGTCACTCTTGGGTTCATTCCTCTTTTATAGAACCCCCATTAATATTTCTTGTAGTGCTGGCTTGGTGGTCACATAATCTATTAGACCTTGTCCAATGGCAGATGTTTGACTGAGCCATCAAGGTACCCCAACATTTCACAGTTTTAAATGATGGTAAGTGGAGTGGTATTTTATTTTTAATTTAGCCTCTGTGTTCATTGTTAATATCTATCTATCTATATATCTGTCTATCATCCATCTATCTATCTATCATCTATCTATCATCATTTATCTATCTAATCTATTTATCTATCTACATATATATGATATTTTTCTCTTACATAGCTAACTGCAACTTCACTGAAATTATTAATTCTATTTTTTCAATCTTTGTGATTTTATTTTTTTTATTATAAGTTAGTCACCATACAATATGTCATTAGTTTTTGATGTAGTGGGTTTTTTTTTTTTAATTTTTACTTACCAATTGAAAAATTTTCTTTCTAACTTTTCATTGAATTTTAATATGATCTATCTTGGTGTGGCTTTCCTTAGTTTAATCATGCTTGGAGTCAGCCAGATTCATGAATCTACAGGTTTATGTCTCTCTTTCCAAATTTGGGAGATTTTCATCAATATTTAAAGTACATTTTCAACCTCACCCTCTTCCCCTCACCTTCTGCAACTTCTGTGAAATGATTAGATGTTTTGTTATACTACTACAAGTCCTTAGGATCTTAATTTTTTCAGCCTGTTTTCTCTCTGTTCAAACTGTATTGTTCTATTTTCTAACTTACCGACACGTTCTTTGTCCCTTCCATTCTGCTATTGATTCCACCCACTGAGTATTTTTTTTTTTTTAATTTGGGCAATCATGTTTTTCATTTGACAATTTCCATTTTTTTCTTTGTATTTTTGATATCTTTACTGAAAGATGTGGTACATATATACAATGGAATACTATGCCTCCATCAGAAAGGATGAATATCCAACTTTTGTAACAACATGGACTGGACTGGAAGAGATTATGCTGAGTGAAGTATGCCAAGTAGAGAAAGTCAAGTATCACATGGTTTCACTTACTTGCGGTACATGAGGGGTAACCTGGAGGACAGTGGGAGAAGGAAAGTAAATGGGAACTAGGGTAATCCAGGGAGAAAAATGAAACAACAGAGACTTTGGACACAGAAACAAACTGAGGGACTTGGAGGGAGGGGGTGGGGGGATGGGGGAGCCTGGTGGTGGGTACTGGGGACACCTATAGCATGGAGCACTGGGTGTGGGGAATGGGGAATGAATCTTGGAACACTGGAAAAAAAATTTCAGTAACAATAAAAAAAAAGAAAATCTTCATTCCTTTGACATTCTTTACTTTTTCATTTGTTTCCCAAATGTTTGTGATTTTTTTTTTTTTTAGCATTTTTATCATGGTTTCTTTAAAATCTTTTTCAGGTATTTTCTAACATTTCAATCTTCTTCTTTAATGTTTTTTTTATGTTATGTTAATCACTGTACAGTACATCATTAGTTTTTGATATAGTGTTCCATGATTCATTGTTTATGTATAACACCCTGTGCTGTATGCAGTGCATACCCTCCTTAATACTCATCATAGGGCTCACCCATTTTGTTTCCTGAAGTTCATAGTCTTTCATGGTTCATCTCCCACTCAAATTTCTCCCACTTCATTTCCCCCTTCCTTTTCCTAATGTCCTCCATGCTATTTCTCACATTCCACAGATAAGTGAAACTATATGATAATTGACTTTCTCTCCTTGACTCATTCCATTCAGCATAATCTCCTCCAGTCCCATCCATGTTGATGCAACAGTTGGGTATTTATCTCTGTTATCTTGATGTTGATATTCATTGTCTCTTTTCACTTTGAGATCTTCCTGATAAGATGAGTGATTCTTGATTGGAATTTGAGGAATTTGGGCTATAATTTATGAGACTCTGATCTTATGCAATTTTGTTTTATCTGGTCTCCTCTGATACCACTGTGCTGGGGAAAGAGGTATGTCATCTCATTATTGCCAGGCTGGGGTAGAAGTCCTGGTTCCCCACTTGGTCCCCACTGACTCCTGAAGTGTGAAGGCTCATGGTTATAGATGAGGGAGGTTGGGACTCTTGTCTTCCTGTAGGCCTCCAATGATGTCTCCTGGGGAAGAAGAGATAGAAATTCCAGTTTACTTCTTCCTATGTCACCCCCACTGGCACTGGGAAGGTGTGTGGCCTTGTTACCACTGAGTGGTTGTGAAAGTCTTGACTCTCTCCCAGGCCTTCTCTGACTAACACTGTGGAGGTGGGGTTAGGGAGGTAAAATTTCCTTGCTGTTGGGTGCTTATGGAAATCCAGTTTCCTCTTTGGTGTCACCTCCTCCATGGCAAAAGGAGAAAGGCTCATCACTTCTCAATGGGAGCAAAATCCTGACCCCTATGTGCCCTTGGCTGATACTAGCATGGCAGTATGAGGGGCTGTTTGGTGCCTCAGTATAGCTGGCAAAGGTGGACATTTAGAGTCCTGCTTAACCTTTGCTGGCTTGAGTTGAGGTGGGTCACATTTTTGTGTGTGTGTGTTTGGCTTGAGTGGAGTTATTATCATCTGAAAGGTTTCTGTCTTGATAGGCTGACTCTTTTCTTGGTGCTTTGGGTAGAGTGAGTAGGGTTTGTGTGTGTGTCCATGTGTTTTGTTTGTTTGTTTGTTTATCTGCATCTCCTTGCATTTCTCCTTGAAGATTTTTGGCTTCTTCAGTTCTGACTTTGGGATATATGATGCAAAAGGAAACCAGGGAATTTATTAATGCATTGTTCCTTGGATCCTGAAAATTCCTAGTTGGTTTGCTTTATACACTTCACCTTTTGAAATTGTCTTATGCTTGCTTTCTATGTAAAATGTCCAGAATTTTTACTTGTACTTAATGGGAGGGAAACCTATGTTATAGTCTATCTTCTCAGAAGTTGATAACCTTTTTATATTAGAGAAGATCAATTTTAAAAAGATTTTCAGTTTTTTCAGATTCCCAGGTAATTACAGAAATGGAACTGGAAAGGTGTTTTTTTTTTGTTTTTTTGGTTTTTTTTGTCTCTTTTCCTTGAAATCCTGTGTTCTTTACAACACACTAAGCTAGTAGTGTTCACTTGAGCTCTGAATAAACTGGCACATTATTATCTAATCATTTCATTCATTTAACTTTGTCATATTAAAAAAATAGCCAAAAATCCCATCATCCATTTGCTAATCAACAGGTGAATCCATAACCAAATTCTGGTATGTCCATACAATAAAACTTTATTCTACAATGAAAATCAATGAATTACTGAGACATGCAGCAATGTATATGAATCTCAAAAACATTACATTCAGTGAAAGAGTATATACTGTAGAATATAACTTATACAATGCTCTAGAATTGGCAAAACTGAGGTATGATTAAAGAAATTAGATTAGTGATTGACTAGTGGGGCAATTGCTTGTAAAAGAGCACCAAATAATCTTCTGGGCTTACAAAAAAATTTCTATACCTTAGTCAGAATGTGGATTAGACAGGAGTATATATTTTTTAAATTCACTAAATTACACACTTAAAACCTGCTGAGTTTATTGTATGTAAATTCAACTTCAATAAAATTAACATCTGGCAAAAAAAAAAAAAGTTGGCTACGCCACATATTTTCTTCTGTAATTTCCAAGCCATGGTAATGATACTTAAGTGTAACATAATGAAGTAGAAGTAGATTTTCATCCTTGAAGAGTCTAGGAAGGAGAGTAGCCAGAATGTTGGAGACCATACAATCCATCTTACTGGTGCACAGTGAATAGATGAATAGTTGAAGCATAATTATTTCATACACTAGAGGACCCCACTCTCCCTATGAATGATTCAGCAGGGTTGGAACAGACTTTGCCAAAAATAAAGGTGAGGATAAAGGCAAGGGTATATCATTTCCTTATAGTCGAGTATCATGTATCTGCCTCCCCTATAACACTTTTGTAGGACACAAATGAATCAGATGTGAGATAACCTAGTGTGAAAACAACAATATCCTATTTCTTCATAGAAGTGGAAGGTGAGGGCGCCTGGGTGGCTCGGTTGGTTGAGCGACTGCCTTTGGCTCAGGTCATGATCCCGGAGACTCGGGATCGAGCCCCACATCGGGCTCCCTGCTCGCGGGAAGCCTGCTTCTCCCTCTCTCACTCCCCCTGCTGGTGTTCCCTCTCTGGCTGTGTTTCTCTCTGTCAAATAAATAAAAAATCTTAAAAAAAAAAAATAGAAGTGGAAGGTGAGCTGACATAACATCGTGAATCAAGGTGTAAATAGGTGGGTGTCCTGTTCCAGGTTGCACATTGTTTGGTAGTAGAGACTCTTCATTGGGATGTTTAATTCACAGCCCTGGACTCTTCTGCTGAGGGAAATTTGGGAAGGTCTCTTTGTACCAAGGATACCAGCACTATGTACACTTACAGGACAGAAACTGAACTAAGGGTGGCTAAATTGGGAGTGGTGATGGCCTCATTACCATTGTCTCTGTGTGTTTCTGAGTACATGTGGACTGAAAAATCATGCTCTGTTGTGTCTAGATTAGATAGCCTTACAAACCTCAAGTCAGGATTACAAGTGGGCTTTAATTATTTTATTCATTAATGCATGTGATATTCTCCACTAACTTGAGAAGAGAGTAGTAAGAATGGAAGAGAAATTGACATGTGAAAATTGAGTCCAAAGGGTAGAGGAAAATAAATGCAACAATGAGAAATCAACCAGACTTGTCATTAACTGTGTGGAATTCCTGGTCTATACTGTATGTTCCAAGGAATTTTATCCCATTGAACCATAGATCACTGATATATCTAGCAGTATTTTGGATTAAAAAAAAAAAAAAACTTTTAATATGGTCTACTTCCTTAGAAAATAATTCTATTCCTGGAGCCACTGTTGATAGAGGTACTGCTGAAGAGTGATTCAGTATGGCCATGTTCTGATTTCAAATCACACCCTAAGGTTAAGAAAAGTCTTGATTATTCATGAAGCAATATCATATCAGAAAAACTAATTTGTGATTTCATGCTTGTCCAACAAGGTCATGCCTTTGCTTTCTTATTCTCTAGGTGCATGCACACTCAGGCACATGAGCACCCACTCACTCAGCTGTAATGACATCACTCCTTGTTGCTGTCTCTGTCCCATATATGTACAGAATCCTGGTACCTTTAGTTCCAGTTTTCCTCAATCACCCTGACCTCCTCTGGCAACAGGCTATGACACGGAGCAAAACTTTCAGTAGGCTGATGTGTGAGGCTCACTGTGAGTCTCCTGTCTTTTCTCTCACTCTCTGCTCCTCTGCCCTGATAAAAATCCACTTCTCACTGTGTCTCTGAGGAAGACAAAGAACGTTAATCTTGCTTCCTACACCTCACAGGACTTTCCACTGCAGTTACAACATTTGAAAACAAACATTTCCAATGTTTTTGATAATATTTTCCTTCAGTAAACATCCAGCCATGACATCTCAGACTTCCTGTTTGGCCGGGCACGTGAGGGTGGCCTTCTTTGCTACCATTAACAGAAAGGGAAGTCTATTCCCACTGAGGATAAGTAGACCCTTAGCCATTCAGGAAAACCCTCTTCAGAGACTTTCTCTGGACTAGTTATTAAAGTATGAATTGGAAATAGCAAGGAAAGAGCATGGAGCCTGTATGTGTAGGGATTCAGGAATTCCCCACTCCCACAGTGAAGACCTCCCCACCTGAAGTTGTGTCCAAGACCCAGCTGGCCAGGTAGACAGAGGATGAACCCTTTGGCACTGGCTTACATTCTTTTTTTTTTTTTTTTAAGATTTTATTTATTTAACAGAGAGAGAGATCACAAGTAGGCAGAGAGGCAGGCAGAGAGAGTGGAGGAAATAGACTCCCCGCTGAGCAGAGAGCCCTATGAGGGCCTCCATCCCAGGACCCTGAGATTATGACCTGAGCTGAAGGCAGAAGTTTTAACCCACTGAGCCTCCCAGATTCCCACTGGCTTACATCATTAAGGAAAAACATTTCTCCTGAGGTCATGAGAAAGCAATTTCCTACACGGTGGAGTGAGTTAGTCAGGAGAACCCACTAGGTAAAAATAAATGGCATAGGTTAACTGCTCCCTAACCAGTTAGATTTATTTCTAAAACAAGATTATAGAGTCTGAAATAGGCTTGAGCACATCTTCAGGATAAACAACAGTCTTTAGATGACTCAGATGTCTGGTCTTACCTGTTCCATTTACTCATTTCTTCCTGTAGAAAGAAATTAAGTCTAACTGTGGATATTTTGTTCATTTTGTTTTGTTTTGCATTTCTAGGAGGTAGTTTGTGACAATTACCATTTATCCCATGCAGTCTCTGATAGGATGCCAGCTCATTTCTCAGCTCTGAGATTACATTTAGTGCATAGTATCTGATAGATAAATAAGATAGATAAGAGCTCAACATGGATGAACTGAATTTAAAGATATCATGAATTACAAGGAAAGACCTTCACAGTTTATACATAATATGTAATTTCTTATTGAACTATTTATGTATAAACAAATAGAATAAGCATGTCATTATATAATTTATAATTAGATATAATTAAGTTGATTATATAATTTTGTATCCATAAGAATAACACTAAAAACCAAATGATTTTGAGTTGAAAACCTTACAAATAATAAAATTGATGAATCAAATACTTCTCTCAGGATTTGATACAATTATGCTGTCAGTTCTGTTCCATTTTATGTCCATAGTGCAAGACCCCTCAGTAATTCTCACTGCTCTAATAATCGTCTTCAATTAAAGCAGTTAGTAGTAGTTAATTGCAATGAGCTAGGCATGTGCTCTCCCTAATCTAAGTATTATAGTGAGCTCTAGAGCTCTGCCAGCTGTGATCAGGAAGCCATGGCTTTAGGGATCGGATGTGTTCAGTCAAATCAAAGTTTTGGTGCAACTCTAAGAAAAGAACAAACAGGAGTCTTGTTGAGCAATATCAGACCCAGAAATAATCAATAGGAGTGATCATAGGGCATAATGGATGGGCCAAGCCTTCTTGGCCAATGCGCAGGCCCCTGAAAAAGAAAGCCTAACATTTAATGGAATCTCAAGAAATATCTGTGGAGTGAATACATGTTTTTATGAACATGTCACATCTTATTCATTCATTTCCCTACCTTCAACATTTAAATTAAAAAATATGGCTCCTGGGGTGCCTGGGTGGCTCAGTTGGTTAAGCAACTGCCTTTGGCTCAGGTCATGATCCTGGAGACCCGGGATCGAGTCCCACATCAGGCTCCCTGCTCACGGGAAGTCTGCTTCTCCCTCTCTCACTCCCTGTGCTTGTGTTCCCTCTCTGGCTGTGTTTCTCTCTGTCAAATAAATAAAATCTTAAAAAATATATGGCCTTTACCTGAACATGTGGTAGAGTTTCTCTAGAATCTATTCCTAAATGAGGAGTTCTAGGCTAAAGATTATGCACATTTTTAACATTATAGATATAAATTATTCTCCAAAGTTGTGTTTCAGTGTTTCCTTATGATGATAGTATAAGATGGTTCCTTTTTTTTTCCTAGAACATTTGCCAATTGATACCTGAATTTAGGATGGTTGTGGACCAGGTCTACTCAATTCCTTTTAATGTCATTAAAACAGTATCTCAGACTTGAAAACTACCTTCCAAATATCCATTCTTCACTGCCCTATTCTCTTTTTTATTATTATTTTATTTTTTCAGTGTTCAAAGATTTATTGTTTATGCCCCCCACCCAGTGCTCCATGTGATATGTGCCCTCAGTACCTACCACCAGGCTTTCCCATGCCCCCACCCCCTCCCTCAGTTTGTTTCCAAGTCCAAGTCTCTCACGTTTCATTTCTCTCCCCGAATTACCCTACTTCCCATTTACTTTCCATCTCCTACTGTCTTCTATATTACCCCTTATGCACCACAAGTAAGTGAAACCATGTGATACTTGACTTTCTCTACTTGGCTTATTTCACTCAGCATAATCTCTTCCAATCCAGTCCCTGTGGCTACAAAAGTTGGATATTCATCCTTTCTGATGGAGGCGTAGTATTCCATTGTATATATGGACCACATCTTCTTTATCCATTCATCTGTTGAAGGGCACCTTGGCTCTTTCCACAGTTTGGCAATTGTGGCCATTGCTGCTATGGACATTGGGGTACATATGGCCCTTCTTTTCACTACATCTGTATCTTTGTGGTTCATACCCAGTAGTGCAATTGTAGGATCATAGGGTAGCTTTATTTTTTATTTTTTGAGGAATCTCCACACTTTTCCAAAGCGGCTGCACCAACTTGCATCCCCACCAACAGTGTAAGAGGGTTCCCCTTTCTCTGCAGCCTCTCCAACACTTGTTGTTTCCTGACTTGTTAATTTTGGCCATTCTGACTGGTGTAAGGTGGTATCTCAGTGTGGTTTTGATTTGAATTTCCCTGATAGCTAAGTGATAATGAACATATTTTTATGTGTCTGTTAGCCATTTGCATGTCTTCTATGGAGAAGTGCCTCTTCATGTCTCCTGCCCATTTTGTGATTTGTTCATCTTCTTTTTGGATGTTGAGTTTGAGTAGTTCTATATAGATCATGGATATCAGCCCTTTGTCTGTAATGTCATTTGCAAATATCCTTTCCCATTCCATGGGTTGCCTCTTTGTTTTGTTGACTGTTTCCTTTGCTGTACAGAAGCTTTTTATTTTGATGAAGTCCTAAAAGTTCATTTTCGCTCTTGTCTTCTTTGCTTTTGGAGACATGTCTTAAAAGAAGTTGCTGTGGCCGATGTCAAAGAGGTTACTGCCTATGTTCTCTTCCAGGATTTTGATGGATTCCTGCCTCACGTTGAGGTCTTTCATCCATTTCGAGTTTGCCTTTTTGTGTGCTGTAATAGAATGGTCTAGTTTCATTCTTCTATACATAGCTGTCCAATTTTCCCAGCACCATTTATTGAAGAGACTGTTTTTCTTTTCCACTGGATATTTTTTCCTGCTTTGTTAAAGATGATTTGACTATAGATTTGTGGGTCCATATCTGGACTCTCTACTTTGTTCCATTGGTCTATTTGTCTGTTTTTGTGCTAGTACCATGCTGTCTTGGTGATCAGAGCTTTGTAATAGAGCCTGAAGTCAGGTAACATGTTGCCCCCAGGTTTGTGTTTCTTCTTCAATAATTCCTTAGTGATTAAGGGTCTTTTTGGTTCCATATAAATTTTAGGATTGTTTGTTCCAATGTTTTGAAGAATGTTGATCGGAATGGCATTGAAAGTATAGATTACTCTGGGCAGTATAGACATTTTAACAGTGTTTATTCTTCTGATCCATGAGCATGGAATGCTCTTCCATCTTTTTGTGTCTTCTTCAATTTCTTTCATGAGTGTTCTGTAGTTCCTCGAGTACAGATCCTTAACTTCTTTGGTTAGGTCTATTCCTAAGTATCTTATGGTTTTTGGTGCTATAGTAAATTGAATCGTTTCTCTGATTTCCCTTTCTATATTTCCTCTTCTTTTTCAAAGGAACTTGAATGCCATACAAAGTCTTCAGCAACATCCTTAACTTTGAGTTCCCAACTTCCCTTATGGTAGGTGAAAGTTTCAACAAATAAAAATATGCAGAAATCCCTTAAGAGGACACATATTCATGAATGAAAAGGTTCAGCCTTGTTGGAAAGATGTTTCTATGCCCATTTGTACTTTTAGAATCTGCCTGAAGAGGGTGTGAAACTAAGAGACACAGCAGCTGCCTTGTAACCATTAGATGGAATGTATGAGGAAGAAATTTTGCCAACTGTAGTGAATTCTGGGGAGGTTGTGCCAAGAACTCCTCTTGATGGTCCCACATATCTGTCCTCCAGTTACTGAGAATAGAAGCTGAAAACACAGCTACATCTCTCGTAGGAAATTCCCCTTGACCTAAGGGAAACACCCATTCAATAGTTAGCCCTCCCAGGGGCAAGAAGATGACAAGGACACACTGATGTGAAGTTAAGGAGGCCCCACTGCTCTATATGTATTTGGGGTGACTCCAAAGGGTAACTCAGTTACAGAACTCTATAAAGATTGACTGAATCATCAGTTGAAACTGTTTGGTGCTCAGCTTCTCCCTTTGGCCAAATCTGACTTCCTCATGTTTTTATTGCTGTATCTCCCGAAAGCTCTCCCCAGTAAACCCTCTATAGGCAATACCTGGTTTCAGGCTCTGTTTTCCAGGGTACCCAATCAAAGACACTCAGAAAGCATAAATGTTGAAAAAGCCCGATGTCACTGCTCAGATATTACACCTGCTCTGAATTTATTCCATATGTTTTATAATATATAACAAATAATATTCTAAATATTTAAGCTACTGTCATTGAACTTCTTTTCCTTATAACTGATTGTAATCTTAACAGATAACTGCAATCTCACATGCTTGGAAAGGGGTCAAGTTCCTGTCAAACATGAGAACATTAGGAGTTATGATGCTTTTACTTACATTATGGGGGTTGTGCAATTAAGAAGGTGCAAATGTTTCTATGGTCTTCAGTCTTCTCTCCTTTTAACTTCTCTAAACCTACTTCTATTTTATGCTTCAGTGGTATGGAAGTACCTATTAGATTGTGTTTCTTTCCTCTTGGCACATGTTGCTATTTCAATTTGAGAAGTTTCCTACACAGTCAGAAAACACGTCATCTTCTACAACTCAGTGCTGGCTCATAATTGTCCTTCTCTGGGTGTCCTGTGATTTTACTATAATTCTATGGAAGACATGGCTTCTTGCCTGAACAATGCCTATTATCCCTTCTACCTTGATGGGGCAGTTTTGAAACATGTCAACCTAGCTAAATTGAAACTACCTTTCCAAAATTCTTTTCTGTATAGTTTTGGATAAGGGTTTACCAGAAAATAAAATAATTTATGTAAGATTTACATGGCAGAAATGAAGCAGCAGGAATTGTTTATGCTCTGAAGTTTCTGTAGGGCGCCAGGTGCTGCTACCTTCATGTGTGTTGTCTCTGCCTTGTTGGCTCACTTTGCTGGCTCATGGCTCCTGCAGTTCTACCAGATTGCTTCCTTCAGCTGCTCTGAGTCCTGGGAAGAATGAACACATCACTTCTTGGCAAGGGACACAAACTTTTCCATCAGGTCATCCATGTCATTCAGGTCAGAGGCACTGAGAGGCAGATGTAGGTCTCACTTTATCTGTATACGTTGCAGTATGTCCTTGTGGGCCCCAGCCATGCTTGTGGATTTCAGTTTGTACTTGTAATTCTCCATAATGATTTTTCTTCTGTGACTGAATCCTAATTGATACACTTAATAAAAAATTCCTCCTTTATTCAGAGTGTCAATATGCTCAGCTAAAAAACTACCCTACACTCCACTACCTAGATGGTGAAACAGAAAGACTGAGGGAGCCTGGGTCCTTGGTGACTTCAAAGAGCTTGTTTCACAGTCTTGGACAGCCAGCTCAGGACTTCTTCAGGTGAACAAAGTAGCCCACAATTTGAAAAACAAACCAAAAAAAAAAAAAAAACCAAAACAAAACACAAAATCTTTCTTGAGTTTGGAATCTGTTGTCACCAAACATAATTTCTAATTGATTTAGCTTTTCTATCCACCTTCCCTTCATTTTTTCCTTCCTCTGTTTCTGAAGTTACTTGTCTTATAAGGCATATTTGCTTATATATGTATCCTTCTGACTAAGGAGTTGAATGCAGTAGAAATTTCGTTCCTCATTGGTAACCTCAGCATCTGGTATTGCAGCCACTACACAACGGGCATGCCATCTATTAACTGTAATTGAACCGAGATTGACGTGGTTATTAATTTCCCTTGAAGAAATTGAATTCCGCTGAAAGAAGCAATTTGCAAATCTCACGTGGAAGCAGCACATCATGAGTCCTGTCCTTCCCCATCCATTTTCCCTGTACCTATGTATCCCAGAAGTTTAAAGTGATTATATTTTGGGTTTATTACAAGCTTTCATTATTTTGTGTCCCATCTATACATGTTCCCTAGTGACTTTTGTAGTTGTTGTTGGTTTTTTTTTTTTTTTTATGTCGCAATCAAATTATGTTCACCTAATTGGGCACCAGGCTCTTGGGAAGAAAGAAATTTATGAACAGTGTGTAATTGCCAGCATTCCATTCTTGCCCTTTGCAGAGTTGAGGATGTTAGCACTTTGCTAAGCAGTGAGGTGCTTCCCAGAGCATTTCTCCCTCTTCCCCTGCTCAACTCTCCCCAAATGAATATCTCTTGGAAAGGTCTAGGGACCTTTGCTCAATCCAGATTTCCTGGAAACAATGAGTTAAGAGAATAAAAGATGCAAGTATTTAGAAATTGTCCACAATTTCATATTAATTTTCTGCTTGTAAAGACTTTTTTCCATCCCAGGACTGAATAGCAATTTGGCTCTATATCTACACATTCCTAAGTTTTATTTTCTATACTTATTTTTTTTTTATTTTACTAAAACTTTATGTTGGTACACATAAAGACAGAGGTGAGGATTTAAATTTTTCTCAAGATAATAGATCAAATATCCCTGATTAAATAGATTTCAATTATACTTTGGAAGTTTTTTCTGTGTGATTAAAATCTTTATTTTAGTTTTTAATGTACAGGTAACACATTTGAATAGTCACATCTGATGATATGGAGGTGGTATCCCATTTTCATGTGCTAAGGGACATGGCTATTACTTGATAATCTTATATATTTAAGACTTTTTTGATGAAAAGTTACTTCAGTTATACTCATTCTATCTTATTTAATATTTAATATTCATTCTCTTTTTATTTAATAGTAAGAGGATTCTTAAACTTGAGTTGTCTTGTAAATTGTCTTGTACCATGCTTGATATATGTTTCCTTTTTTTTCTTTACTATTATCTAAGTAGCCTGTGCCTTATGTTTTTTTTATTTGTTCTTCATCTAAAAGTCTTTTTAAAATATCCTTAAAGAAGATTTAGTTATTAATTTATAGTTTAACTTTTATTTATTATAATTCACATTATTTTCAAATCAATCAATTTCATAATAATTAATATATTATTGAAACTTTTTGTATACTCTATGGGTAAGTAAAATGATTTATTTCTATAGAAAAAATGTTTGTTAAGGAATCAATTTGTGCTTTTTCAATTTATTTGACCACTCCTAAAAGGACAAGTCCCCCTAGAGAAACAGAATATATTTCTCTATATGATTCTAGGAAATAATGGCACTTTTTGGTCTAAAGTACCTGGATTATTTGGTGTTGGTCAAATTCTATTATTAAGGAATTATTAAGTGCATTAAGGCTCAATATGTTTCAGCTCTAAGATGTAAATATGCTAAAAAGCATATCATTCTTACCCTTAGTACAAGAAACAAGCTGGACAAACTATAAATTAAAGACTTTTATTGAGCCAGATTACTGAGGTCACAGGGCAGATAGTTAGGCTGAAATCTACAGAGAGAGAGATTGTACTCTCCAAGGACACAAAACCAGATAATTTTCCTGGGATGGAACCTGTGGAATGCCTCACATCCAATAAATGAAGCAAGTCAGTCAGAGGAAAACAATTATCATCTGGTTTCGCTCATTTGTGGATTATAAGAAACAGTGCAGAGGGTCATAGGGGAAGGGAGAGAAAATGGAATGGGAAGTCATTACCGAGGGAGACAAACCATGAGAGACTCTTAGATATGGGAAACAAACTGAGTGTTGCTGTAGGATAGAGGGGTGAGGGGGTAGAGTGAATGGGTGATGGGCATTAAGGAAGGCATATGATGTGATGAGCAACTGGTTATTACACACAATTGAGGAATTATTCAACTCTATATCTGAAACTATTGATGTACTATATGTTGGATAATTGAATTTAAAGAAAAAATTAAAAATAAGGAAAAGAAAAATTAAAGTGGAAAATTTTAACTATTTTCTAAAGGCTAATTGTGGGATAATGTGAGTGTGAAAGACTCTAGGGGCTGAGACCATAAGGATGTAACATTCTCTTGTGGGATTTTTCTCCAGGGGCTCCTCTGGGTTTATCTGGCTAGGGTGACTCTGAAGACTTGAGAGGAGGTTTCCCCTGTGGTCTGTTGAGGAAGGGGAATAGAAACCACAGCTAAATCTTCCCAAACACATCACTACTGTGGAAAAATAGGCTTAGACCTCACGGGGGAAATAATCAAACTGTAGCTTGATGATACTCACATCAACTCACTTTAGCTGGGAAAGGCAAAGGTGATGGAGAAAGGGCATAAAGTTCTTCTGGAGGAAGAGCAGGGTTGCGTGCTATACCCAGAATTCATCTGGTGGGGACAATATCACTTGTGATCACCACACCACAAGACAGGTTTATACTGCCTAACTAAGAATGAAGCCTAAAGAAAGCATCAAAATATAAACACATACTTGTGCACTCTCCACAAGCATGGTAAGTGCTAAGTTAAAATAACAGCTAGAAAGCTGAGAGAGGAAGAGAGTCTCTGGGGAACAATATAACAAGAAGACCCCAAACCAAGAGAGACAAATACAGGGAGTCAAGTGATTTGAACCTTCAGTGCACTAAGAGTAACAATAAACTTTAAACTTAGCCTCCCAAGTGGCCTTAAACTTGAATCACACACACACACACACACACACACACACACACACACACCTATACCAGCAGACTAGCTGAAGAGAAGTTGCATTCATCAGTAAGTATAAAAATACTTAGTTCAGCATATACTCTCCTGTACAAGTTTGTATTTCAACAAAAAATGAGGAGGCATGCAAAAGAGCAATGATTGGACCAGACTCAGATATGACACAGTTGCTAGAGGTTTTTTCGTTTTGTTTTGTTTTTTAGGCAGGTATTTAAAATATGATTACATGGAAAATGTAGAAAACATTTAAGATCAGGCAAGTAATATCAGCAACAGATGGCAACTATGAAGAATCACTTGGAAATGTGAGCAGTCAGAAGCACAGATGTTTTCTTTCTTTTTTAATTAAATTTTTAATTTAAGTTCAATTTAATTAACATGCAGTATATTATTAATTTCAGAGGTAGAAATTAATGATTCATCAGTTGCATACAACTCCAAGTGCTCATTACATAAAGTGTCCTCCTTAATGCCCATTACCCAGTCACCTTGTCCCTCCAGCCACCTGCCCTCCAGCAACTCTGCTTCCCATAGCTGAGAGTCTCTTTTGGTTTGCTTCCTTTGCTGTTTTTATCTTATTTTATTTTTATTTCCCTTACCCTATGTTCATCTGTTTTGTTTCTTAAATTCCATGTATAATGAAATCATATGATATTTGTCTTTCTGTGACTGACTTATTACGCTTAGCATGTCACCCTTTAGTTCCAACCACGTTGTTGCAAATGCCAAGATTCCATTCCTTTTGATGGCTGAGTAATATTCCATTGCATATGGAATACATTTTCTTGATCCATTCAATTGTCAATGAATGTCTGGGCTCTTTCCATATTTTGGCTATTGTAGACAGACATTGCTGCTATAAACATTGGGGTTTACGTGTTCCTTCAAATCACTGTTTGTATACTTCGGATAAATACCTAAGTATTGTAATTGCTGGGTCATAAGGTAGTTCTATTTTTAACTTTTTGAGGAACTGCCATACTGTTTTCTAGCATGGTTGTACCAATTTGCTTTGCTACCAACAGTGTAAGAGGATTCTCATTTCTCAGAATTCTCACCAACATCTACTGTTTCTTGAGTTATTAGTTTTAGTCGCTCTGACTGGTGTGTGGTGGTATCTCATTATGGTTTTGATTTGTAGTTCCCTGATGTGGAGTGATGTTGAGAACTTTTTCATTTCTGTTGGGCATTTGTACGTCTTCTTTGGAGAAATGTCTGTTCATGTCTTCTGCCCATTTCTTGACTGAGTTTTTTTTTTGGGGGGGGAGTGTTGAGTTTGATAAGTTTTTTATAGATTTTAGATACTAACCCTTTATCTGATAAGACCTTTGAAAATATCTTCTCCAATTCTACAAGCTGTACATTTTAGTTTTATAAACTGCTTCCTTTTCTGTGCAAAAGGTTTTTATCTTGATGAAATCCCAATAGTTCATTTTTTGCTTTTGTTTCCCTCGCCTTTGAAGTCCTATCTAGCAAGAAGTTGCTGTGGCCAATATCAAAGAGGTTGTTGCCTGTATTTTCCTCTAGGATTTTGATGGATTCCTGTTTCACATTGAGGTCTTTCATTCATTTTGGGTTTATTTTTGTGTAGTAGAAAGAAAGTGGTCAAGTTGCATTCTTCTGTATGTGGCTGCCCAATTTTCTCAACACCATTTGTTGAGGATACTGTCTTTTTTCCATTGAATATTCTTTCCTGCTTTGTTGAAGATTAGTTGACCATAGAGTTGAGGGTCCATTTCTGAGTTCTCTGTTCTGTTCCATTGATTTATGTGTCTGTTATTGTGCCAACACCATGCTGTCTTAGTGATAACAGCTTCATAATATAGCTTGAAGTCAGATGTTGTGAAGCCTCCAGCTTTGGTTTTCTTTTTTAATAGTCCTTTGGCTACTTGGGATTGTCTCTTCTTCCATATAAATTTTATGATTCTTTGTTCCAGATGGGCTTCTATGAAGAATGTCTTCAGTAGTCTAACTCAGCAGGAAAATTAATATACTTAAAAAATAATCAAGGAACTTGAAGACAAGTCAATAGAAATTACTCAAATTGAAGTACAAAGAGGAAGGTGAAAAAAAAGGTGGGCTATAGCACTAAGATCTGGGGGGAAATATCAAATGGTCTAACTAGAATTAGAATCCCAGAAAGAGAAAAGAATGGGTCTGAAGACACATTTGGGGAAACGACACTGAAAATGTTTCAAAATTAGTGGCATACACTAAACAATCAATCCCTGAGACCAGAAGTCAGGAAAAAAAAATAATAACTGACCATGGGCATAATATATTTCACACCTCTGAAAACCAAAGATGAAGAGGAAGTTTTTAAAGGAGCCAGGGACTCAATAGGTAGATATCAGAAGCCGCATTTCCCATTCTCACCAATAGTTAGAACAATACACACAAAAGCCTTTATATTCCAATAGTTGACAACCCTCCAGAAGACAACATGGGGGTGAAGAATCTAGATAAGTTCTATTTTAAAATCTTCAGAGAGACTCCAGGACTCCAGGGAGAAGGTAGTGTGTGACCTTGGGTCCACTAGGTAAAGATTACATACTTTCTGAGATATCTGAGACCACACGTCCAACACTATCTTTTTTCAATAATAAAATGTTGTATCCTTTGCATTTTCAGTTTTTCATTTCTTTTCTTCTTATTAATTGTTTTAACTTGGAATTTAATACATAAGAAATTTGCATGAACTATAGGGCTCATAGTATTATCCTAAAGTGAACACAACCATGTAACTAATACAGAAAACAATATCACCAGGATCCCAGAAGCCCTTTTTTTGCCCCATCACTAACCCCTTCATCCTACCAATGGCAAATACTGTCCTGATCAAACACCATACATTAGTTATCCTAATTTTGAATTTTATATAAATTTAATAATTCAGTATTAACTCTTTTGTGTTTGTTTGCTTTCGAGGAATGTTGTCTGTGAAACTCACCTGTATTGTAGAAAACAGTTTTATTTTATTCATTTTCCTTGATAAATAGTAGCCTGTTGTATAAAAATACCACAGTTTATCCATCTTTTGTGACATTTCTTTATGATTTTATTTATTAGTTAGAGACAAAGAGAGAGAGTCTACCAGTTGGGGCAGAGCAAAGGAGGAGGGTAAGGGAGAAGCAGACTCCCCACTGATCAGGGAGCCCATCACAGATTCAATCCCAGAACCCTGAGATGATGACCTGAGTCAAAGGCAGACGCTTGACTGACTGAGATACTCAGGGACTCCAGCACATGTTTGAATATATTTTTAGTGACACAATGATCCACTTCTGTTGAGTACGTGGTGAGGGTGGAATGTCTGTGTCATAAGGTATGCAGAACAGCCTCAGTGGAGAGTCCCAACAGCTTTCCAGAATGACTATGAATTTTAGTTCCCATCAACAATGAGTACATTTTCCACTTTTTTCTGAAACCATTCTTCCATTTAAAAAACCTTAATTTCAGTCAGTCATCGTGGTAGATGCACAGTATAACTCATATTTTGTCATATTTTCCTGTTAACTAACAGGTTGGAAAGTTGTCCAACATATGCGAAGGGTTTAAAGAAAGTTTATCAAATGAATGGCTAAAGAACATAATTGAATGTCTACTCTGTAATTCCAGTAAGGTCCAATAGAGGCAGCCAAGAGTGAAGAGTGTCAGGGACCACCTTAATAAAGCAATGTCATGGGGGAATACCTAATGTCATAACTGGAGAACTTAGTGTGACTATCAGTTTCAAAGGACATGGATATGGAGAATATGGAAGTCAGGGATTCCTGGGGTATTAGCACAATTGTAGCCAGAGAATATTTGATATGCTGGGTGACAGGTGGGCAGACATGGGAGGGAAGAAGACTCCTTTGTGTTGCTATCTTCAGCAGAGTCTTGAATTGATGGAGCTCATTGGCTCCCATGTATGGTACCACTCACTGTATCTCATCTTTGTGCTCATGTAACCATGATAAGGGTGTCATAGGTCCCTCTCTTATGCTTAGTGAGGCTGATTATGGGTTCTGTTATTTTCTTTGAAAAAACAATTGTTTTCTCAGAAAATAATCAGTAATATCAGAATAGTATAGGCAGTGACTGATCATAGCTGACATATATACATCACTATCTTACACCTAACTGTTGCATTTCTTTATTCTTGTTCTAAATTGGCATGCTATAAATATTCAAATAACAATAATGAAGTTAATCTAAGTTATACCTAAGTGAAAGAAAAAGACATATTTTGTGGTTTATAATTGTAATGATGACTACATGAAAGCCAGGATTCTCTTTTATTTCTTTTTTCCTGTTTTTGTCCACAAGAGACAGTTTAGTGATGGAAAAGTTATAAGCTCCACAGTTAATCACACCTAGCCTAGAATATTTTCTCTGGGAACTACTAGTTTTATTATCTTGCTTAATTGAAGTGAAATCTTAATTTCTTTATCTGTTGATAGATATCATAATACTTATATTCTAATATGGAGGAATTAAATGATATTTAAAGCAACCAGCATAAAATTAAAAAGAGTACTTCATTATTCTTTCTACTTTTGGGGCTTACATCTCCTGTTTTAAATTGAAACATTATTATTTTTTAAAGATTTTGTTTATTTATTTCACAGAGAGAAAGATTACAAGTAGGCAGAGAGGCAGGCAGACAGAGAGAAGGAAGGAGACTTCCTGCCGAGCAGAGAGCCCGACGCAGACCTGGATCCCAGGATCCTGAGATCATGATCTGAGCGAAGGCAGAGGCTTTAACCCACTGAGCCACCCAGGCACCCAGATTGAACCATTCTTGATGAAACTTCTCTCTCTAAGTTAAAGAATCCACCCACTGTGAGGGCCCCAAGAGGAAGCCCATCTAATATAATAAGAACTGTCCATAATTTTAATGTGGCTTTGTACCTCCCAGGAAAATTCCTCACTGTTGGCAGGGTAATATGATTGGTCAGTGAAAACCTTTACCACTGAACGGGCTGATGATGCAATAGTATAGTTGTAGACATTTGCAGAGAACTTTTAGAGTCTGATCTGTTCATATCAGATGAGCCTCAGTCTGAAGATTCTTACTCTGTTACAAAACTTTTAGTCAGTAGTGAAATTTAAAAATGCAAAGTGAACCCAATATCAGAGAAAAAGCAACCCCTAAGATGTAGCCTCACTCTTGGACGTTGTTATGGCTTCCAACGCGAGGCCCTGCCTTCAGAGCTGCTCACCATCGTGCCTCCTGTCCTGTCATCACACTTCTACCCTATTAATCTTCTTTCAGTTGGACTGTCGTAGTCCCACTTCTTGCTCCCCATCTTTCAGCAGCTCGGTGCGCCTAAGGATCAACGGTCTAACCCTTCACCTACCATGTGACAGTCATTAACTTCGGTCAACTCAGCTTCCCAACTAGACACACCTGCTGTGCCACACCTTGACACATCATCTGCTTTACTCTGTTATTTCAGGAATTCAAATTCTGATCTGTGACCACACATGCAGTGTTCCTGTCTCATTGTCTTTGCTAATGTAATATGCAGCAGATCCTGAAATTTCAACACTCCATAGACAGTCCTCTTCGTGTGATTTTTATCCTGCTGGTCATCAGAGATACATGAGTGCTTATTTATAACAGCAGCTGATAAATGTGTTCTTGGATTAAGAATATTTGCTGATAATGACTTAACCTTTAAAAAAAGGTAACAATTGTACAGTTAATTCAAATAGTGATATGCAGCAAGCTAAGTATCAGGTATTTAGGTAGTTAATAGAAACTTAGGGTTCCTTCCCCTTGGCTTTAGTGGTAATCACTGATCACCTTACCACTATGACAATTGCCTCCTTACTCCTACGGACCTTTTTCTCTGTGTATTTATCCCATTTTGCTGAAACTCTTCTAGGAGTCTTTGGTGACCATACATTTTAACTACCATCATCTTGTCATTTGTGTCTGGTTAGAATTTATATTTTAGCAGATTTTATATTTTAGCAGCCCTTATTATTAACATTTGCATTAAAATAACTGAGGTTGGGTCCTGTAAACCTGAACTCTGTAGTGACTATTTCTGCCATGGTTTCAGTATATGACCAAAATACATCTATAAAATGTATGTATACAAAGCATATGTAGTGAAAGAGTTTTCCAACTGAATATAGATATTAAGGAGGACAAGTACAGTATGGAGCACTGTGTGTTATATGTAAACAATGAATCTTGGAACAGCACATCAAAAACTAGGGATGTACTGTATGGTGACTGACATAACATAATAAAAATAATAAAAGAAAAAAATATGTGATCAAAACCAAAAGCACTGGCAACAACCTGTGTTTCTTTTTGTTCATCCTTTCCGGGCCATAACAAACATCTCCGTTTTTGAGGGCAGTATGCAGAAAGCTTGCTGACAAGAAGAGTTGAGTTGGAAAGAGACTGCTACTTTTCTGCAGTCTCTGTGGTGGTAGGAGAGGTGTTTAAAGCTGCTCCAGCCAGTTTCTTAAATGTGTCACAGTATTCAGCAGCCTGGGAGGTACACAAACCTCCAGGTCAGTAGGCTCTGTGGAAACAGACATAACAATATGTTGAAGGCATCTCTAATAAGACAAAAAATAATAGACACGGATGATACTTGCCATTGAGGATGTGTAGACAGTTGTCTGAAGGCTCTTACACCTTCTGAATCTATTTCTTAATTAATTATATTGCTTGATAATATTTTCATAAAAAAACTTGAGGGGCAAAAACCCTTTCAGGAACAATGAGCTCAAAACATCAAAATAAATGTTTAATGACAAAGTAAGTACTGAAATTAATTTCTCAAAAATGTTAATAAAATGCACAAAATGCTGACATAGCAATCATTAGGGCCATAGTATTATTACTGATCACATAAAAAACAGAAGTCAAAAGTCGGCAGAAGATGCATCAATATCTATTTCAAAAGTTAGTAATTATCTTAAGAAGACTATACTCGAAGATAATGTGTTAATGAGTGTATCTGAGGAAGAAACATTTGCATGTTATTCAGTAAAGCACGACTTTTCATTTAGGCCAATCGATTCATTTTCTAAAATAATCTAATTTTTAATTCCAACATTTCTTGCATACATGCTAAAAGTAAGGTTATAGCTATAAACGAATTGGCTCCATTATGAGAAAAAATATTCTATCAGTTAAATGATATTAAACACTGAGAGAATTTCTTGCTAACAGACTTGTTCCAAAGAAGGGAACAAATTCAAATGAAGATTTTTTTTGAAGCATAAGGATAATGACCCCACAGGATTTACAGGAGATAATATAAAGAATGATAGAAGAATATCTATATCATTGATATCTATCTATCTATACAAAACTTGTGCTCTTCAAAAGCCTGTGTAAAATGGATAAAGGACAAACTATGGACAGGATAAAACTATTTGCAAACTGCATATCCAACGAAAGACTAATATCTAGAATATATAATGAACTCTTAAAATTTAAGAGGTTAAAAAAATTAGAAAGTGGGCAAAAGACATGCACAGAAATTTTACCAGAGAGGATATACAGATGGCAAATAAGCTCATGAAATTATGTTCAACATAATTATCCACCAAAGAAATGCAAATTAAAACCACAATGAAATATCAGTACAAATGTATGAGAGAGGCCAAAATTTAAAAAAAAAATGTGACAATATCCAAAAAAATGGTGATAATGGGAAGCAACTGGATTCCTCCCACACTGCTGTTGGGATATAACATGACCCAGTCACTCTAGAAATTTGCTGCTCAGTTACTTATAAAATTAAACATGTAATTATCATGTAACCCCAGGGTTGCACCCTTAAAAATAAAATGAAATTAAAATTAGGTTTATACAAAATAATGTACAGAAATGTTTCTAGGAGTTTTAGCCATAATAGCCAACAACTGCAAAAATTCGAGATGTCTTTACACAGTGAATAGTTAAACAGAATGTGTCACTCCACACCATTAAATACAGCCCAGAAATGAAAAACAATGGGCTATTGATAGATGCGACAGTGGATGATTTCCCATGGAATTCTGGGTAAAAAAAAGGGGGGGGCTAATTTGAAGATTTGATATACTGTGTGGTTCCATTTATATGACTTTTGGGAATGACGTCATTTTTTAAACTTTTATTTAGATTCCAGTTAGTTAACATGCTGTGTAGTACTCCTCTCAGGTGCAGAATATAGAGACTCAGCATTTCCATGCAACACCTGATGCTCGTCACCCGTGATCTCTTCGATCTCCATCACTTATCTACCCATCCCCACTCACATCCCTTTGGTGATCATCAGAGTGCTCTCTGCACTTAAGAGTCTGTGTATTGGTTTGTCACTCCTCTCTCTCCTTCCCTGTGATTGTTTTTCTTTCTTTCTTTCTTTCTTTATTTCCTAACGTCTACATGGATGGAATTAGATGGTATTTGTTTTTCTCTGGCAGACTTGCTTTGCTTAGCATAATACTCTTCAGGTCCATCTACATAATCACAAATGGAAAGATTTTAAAATGACATTATTTTATAAATGAGAAGCAGATTTGTTAATACCAGAGATTAGGTGCAGGGAGTTGAATGGTCATGAAGAAATGTGGATTTGGTTGTAAATAGGCAACACAAGCGATCCTTGTGGTGATGGAGCTGCTGTACCCTGACTGTGGAGTATATTAGCAAATCTGTAATTATGATAGGATTGTGTCGATACACAGCCACACAAAAGAGTACAAGTGAAACTCTGAAATACTAATGAGATCAGTAGACTGTGTCTTGGTTGTGATATTATACTATAATTTTGTAAAATGTTACCTGTGAGGGGAACTTTGTTCATTATAGACAAGATCTCTGTAGTATAATTTTATTTTTAAGATTTTATTTATTTGACAGAGAGAAACACAGCCAGAGAGGGGATACAAGCAGGGGGAGTGAGAGAGGGAGAAGCAGGCTTCCTGCTGAGCAGGGAGCCCGATATGGGGCTCGATCCCTGGTCTCCGGGATCATGACCTGAGCCGAAGGCAGTCGCCCAACCAACTGAGCCACCCAGGTGCCCCTCTGTATTATAATTTCTTGCAACTTCATGTGATTCTACAATTATCTCATAAAATTTCAATTAAAATGAAATAATTAGGAATAAGTATCATGAAAGAGGTTCAACACTTCTACTCTAAGGACTATATAATATCAACTATAAATTAAAAGTGAACGATATACATGAAGGGAAAGACGAATGATATACTGGAGAGATGTATCATGTTTGTGGGCTTGATATTGCAAAGATGCATTCCCAAAATGTTCTGTGCAATACAACCTCAGTCTAAATTGCAGCAGGTGGTTTTCAGGAAATTGACACACTAGTTCTAAAATGTTTAGGGACATCCAAAAAAAGAAAAAAACAAGAATAGTTGGAGCAATCTTCAAGGGCAGAGGACTGTTCTGAAGGACTTGCAGTATCAGAGACTGAGCCCTATAAAAACACAATGAATCAGGGCGCCGGGCGGCTCAGGGGTTAGAGCCTCTGCCTCCGGCTCAGGTCACGGTCTCAGGGTCCTGGGATGGAGGCCCGCATTGGGCTCTCTGCTCAGCGGGGAGCCTGCTTCCTCCTCTCTCTCTGCCTGCCTCTCTGCCTACTTGTGATCTCTCTCTCTGTCAAATAAATAAATAAATAAATAAAAATCTTTTTAAAAATACAATCAACAAGATTTTGTCAGGATGGCATAAGAATAGATAAGTGAATTGAGAAAATGGATGGCCCACAAACACCTACGTAGTCATCTATTGTAGAGTGAAGGTGACACTCTGATGTAGTACGTAAATACATTTCATTGAATTAATAACACTGGTCACTCCATGGGAAATATGAATGTTGACTCTCTACTTCCCAGTTTACACAAAAAACAATTTTGTGCATCATTCATGTAAATATAAAGCTTTAAGAATAAAATATAAACTGTATCTTAATATGTTTTGGTAGGCAAACATTTCTCAAATAGGGAAGAAATATGTTATTTTTAAAGAAAGAGTTGCTAACTATGAGTACATTAAAACTCATAATTTACATTTATTAGAGAACATTGTTAAGAGTTAAAAGGTCAGTGCATAGAGCATAGATTAGAAACAACAGATATGTCTAACAAAAGGCATTTGTTCAAAATATACAGTACACAGCTCTAACGCACAGAAGACTTAAACAGGCACTTAACACGGTAAGAGCCATAAATCTGTGAGAAAGTACCAAATTCCATTGATCATTTGGGGAATGTAAATCAATAAACAGTAGCTGTTTGACCTCACTGACTTCCTATGTCTCTGGAGTCATGGCTCTCTGAAATGGGAATTTTTCTTTTCTTCCATAAGAAAAGATAATATTTATCTCCACAAATACAATATGTTGGCATACAAGACCTCAGTGGACCTTGAATCTGGGATGTCCTTGTAACTTGCTTGGGCAAGAGGATGTGGAAGAAGTGATGTTGTGTCCCTCCTTAGCTGCTGCCACTCTGAGAAGCAACCCAGGCTTGCCTCCTTGAGAAAGAGAAAACATGGACGGCCTGGCTGTCGGAGTTCAGACATACGAGTGTTTGCCTCCTGAGAACTACGGTAGCATGAGTGTCCCCTGGAAAGTCTAGCAAAAGCACATTAGGCTGACCCTGGGCTAAACCACTGACCCATGTAATTGTCCCATGTAGGAAAGTAGTGGTGATTTTAAGCCTCTAAGTTTTGGTGTCTTTTGTTACACAATAATATCTAAGTAAAACAATGGTCTACATGCACAAGAATAGTTAAAATGAAAAGTAGAGAAATTACCATGTGTTAACCCCAAAGCAGAGCATCTAGAACACTTATACCCAGGTGGTGGAGATGTAAACAGGTACACTTTCAAAAATCATTTACAATATCTATCAAAGTTTAATGTATACATGCTCTACCACCTAACAATTGTACTCCTTAGGTACCTGAGATAAATGCACCTAAAACATATGTAAAATTGTTAATTGTAGAATTATTCATGAAAGAAAAAAACAGAAACAACCCAAATACCCATCTAATGTATAGTGGATAGAAAAGCAGACTGTGACCTATCCTGCATTATATAGTCATGAAAACATACAACTCCACACAGCCACGTGGACCCGTATCAGAAACACGGTGCCATGCAAAAGATACATGATTGTATTTTATGTGATGCTCAAGACTAATCAAAAATAGTCTCTGGAGTGAGCAGCAAGGAGAGTCATCGCATGGAATACTGAAAAGAAGACCAGGCATAGGAGGGCATGCTTTGGGATGTTGATAATATTTTTTCCTGATATGAATGCTGATTATTCAGAGGTATTTATTTTGTGAGAATTCACCAAACTATAAATTTATAATTTGTGCATTTTCTTTACATTTTTAATAGGAGAAAAGTTATTTGTTAGGAATAAATTTATTTTATACAAAGTGCCCATTTGCTGTTAATATTTTGAAGGCTTAAGTTTAGTATTTCATCTTAAATAGCTTTAAGTTGTATGCAGTGGTTGGAATTTTAAAAATCATTTCTTAATCTTCTAAAGCTGATTAATGATATTTTATTGCATTCTTATAAAAATTTGGTAGTGGCCTAGTATTATCATTTTTATCAATATTATTACGTTTTTATTTAAATTCCTGTTAGTTAACATACAGTGAAATATTAGTTTCTGGTGCACAATTTTCATGTCTGTACATTATACTTAAGTAAAACTTAGAAAATAACATAAAACCCATAATGAAAGAAAATATATTCTTCAGAAAAGTGCTAGAGACTTTGTATTAGAAGTATGAGTAAAACATTGGTTGAGCTACACAAATACAAACCAAGGATAAATATTTAAGATGCACTGTTTTGTAAAAGATTTATTTATTTGTTTATTTGAAAGACAGCAACAGAGACAGTGAGAGAGCACAAGCAGGGAGAGGGAGAAGCAGGCTCCTTACCAAGCAGGGAACCAGAGGTGGGGCTTGATTTCAAGACCCTGGGAGCATGATCTGAGCGAAAGGCAGATGCTTAACTGACTGAGCCACTCAGTGCTCCTAAGATGCTGTATTTTTAAGTCCCCAAATAATCACTGTAGAAATGTTTTCAAATCTTGCTCTAGTGTTGACTTATTTTGATTGCATTTTTGGAAAAATTATTATTTTAAAAAACTATTTATTAAAATGACAGTATTTATTTATTTTAGAGCAAGTCAGAGCTGAGCAGGAAGGGAAGAGGGAGAGGGAGCGAGAGTCTCAAGGAGACTCGGTGCTGAGCACTGAGGCAGATGTGAGGCTTGACCTCACGACCCCTGAGACATGACCTGAGTCAGATCGAGTGCTGCTTGCTCAACTGACTAAGCCACCCAGGAGCCCTGGGAAAAGTTTTGTTTTTAAAATAGGTTTTAAATAAGGCAATTTTTTGGCTCCAACCATATAACGCACCTATTTTTTTTATTATTACTTTCTGTTATTCACCCTACAGCATGCAGGGCATCATTAGCCTTGATGTTGTAGTCCATGATTCACTGTTTGCATATAAAAACCAGGGCTCCATGTGATATGTGCCCCCTTAATCCCATCACTGGGCTCACCCTTCTAATTTGTAACCAGTAAAAAAAAAAAAAAGCCATCAGGACTTATTTCTTTTTTTTTTTTTTTTTTTTTTTTTTTTTTTTTTTTTTTTAATGCTTCCTCTCTCTCTGTCTCAGAAGTCTCCTAGCCTGGACCAAACAGTACCTGTTTTGTTCGTACACAAATGTGAAGTTTTATTTCAATTTGTAGTGGTTGCTCCATGTTTACTCTAAGTTCAGTCTGATAACTTTTTATGACTATTTTATCAACCTTTAACGAATCTTTTCTAGCTACTCACTCCACTTGCTAAACCCAGATGATGTTGGGGTCCCTGATCTGGGGCTCTCCCTCAACTCACTGGCTGTTAACTTCTCAGAATCCAAGGCTCTCTTGGAAATCTCCTGAAGACTTTTTCCTCGTGCCAGAGAGGGGCAGGCCCCCCCTCTCTGCCACGCACACAGTGTTTGGGACCGTTAGGAACCCCTGGTCTGAGGGAATCCTCAGGTGGGTCCCAAGTGCTCTCTGTGCAACCCTTGGCTGGGAAGATCTGCATCCTGGGCAGAGAATGGGAAAACAGGAGGGCATGCTGCTTTCCGTGTGGCCCAGTGACCTTCCAGTATGCCCTGGCAGCACTGGGCACAGATGACCCTGCCGCCCCTCCAACCACACCCAATCACGTCGTCGTCACTTGTACGCACACGGCGTGCTCTCTACCTCATCACGTGTATCTGTCTGGTTCCCACACTCACTGGAGGGTCTGAAGAAACCTCACCAGCACCTTGAACTCTTCCTGGGTCAACACAGAATGCTCTTTCCCTCCTCAGGTTGTCTGAGGAGATATTCTCTGCCACTTGGCCGATGTGCTGCTTTGGTTTTCACTTATTTTTATTTGCAAGTTTCCTATATTACCAAGTAAATTGTATATTTTCCAGGTCAATGATGTCCTTTAAGATAAACTAATCTCAACAGGATGATCACAGTATTAAAAAACAGTAACTGTTAATATTTAATGCATAATGGATACCAGAGAGTTCATTCCACTTTAAAAATTAATTCTTTTTTTTACTGTTACTTAAATTTTTTCCCAGCGTTCCAAGATTCATTGCCCATGCCCCACACCCAGTGCTCCACGCTTTAGGTGCCCTCAGTACCCACCACCAGGCTCTCCCATCCCTCCACCCCCCTCCCTCCAAGTCCCTCAGTTTGTTTCTGTGTCCAAAGTCTCTGTCGTTTCATTTCTCTCCCTGGATTCTTATACTAACTCCTATTATGTGACTATTGTGCCTTAGATTACAGACAAGGAATATCATGAATACAAAGGACCCATGGCTTGCCTGTGATCTCTTGGCAGCCTGTGGCAGAGCTGAACTATGTACTCTGGTTAGACTCCAGCACATCCCCCTTTTATCCCGCCTTTTCCGGAGCCATGGCTGTGCCTACCATTGATTAGTTGAATGTACTCCCCCCCCTTACATTAGTTCCTTGCTTTGTTCATTGAACCTCTGTAAGCGACTGTTTGACACTACGCATTCAAAACTTTTTAATCCCTAGATTTACTTGGTACAATTTTTAAACCCAGATGAAATACAATGAACCAATTATTAACAAAAATATATTTAAAACCCACATGTGTATATAATGCTGCACATGAGAGGTGGGTCTTTAAGAACGCCACGTGGGCCCTGCCTTAAACCCCTCACCACACTCTCTGGACGCAGGCCCAGAGTGCTCACTGCGCAGTGAGAGGGGGGACAGAAAGCAGGGAGGGTCTCATGGTAGACAGAAGCTTCCACATCTCTGGCATCATTTCTTGGGATGAAATATTTCAAACACAGGAAGGAATTAATCGTAGTCCCATAGAGGGGTTAAAGGAGCCTCTTCTTTTCTAGCTAGTTATAATGGTTGCTTTCCTTGTGTCTCTCCCCGCTCCACACCCCGGCACACTGGGAGAACACTCTTCAGAGAAACAGCACGTGTTAGGCAGAAATTTAGAAAAGGCTCAGACATCCTTCTCTCATCAAACATGCTTTATGGTACCATGTTCCAAACTCATGGAAAGAATGTGCAACAATATTGAAACTAATTTTATTTCTTTCTCAATGAACTCTGCAGAGAATTCTGTGGGATTAGACAAGCAAAAGAATGTAGAAATCGGGTTTATGTGTTCAACACAGAACACAGAGGTGAGTCATAGAGGTTTATGTGCTCAACACAGAACACAGAGGTGAGTCATAGAGGTTTATGTGCTCAACACAGAACACAGAGGTGAGTCATAGAGGTTTATGTGCTCAACACAGAACACAGAGGTGAGTCATAGAGGTTTATGTGCTCAACACAGAACACAGAGGTGAGTCATAGAGGTTATGTGTTCAACACAGAACACAGAGGTGAGTCATAGAGGTTTATGTG